>JAWQFJ010014493.1:0-15000 GCA_034096865.1 Theodoxus fluviatilis | reverse complement strand
GATCTGGGAGCCTTATGAACGAAAAAATCAGGCGAGAAAACAGCTATTGCTTGCTTGCGAATAGCGAATGCCCGCAGCCTTTGTCCCCGAAGCCCATGCTTTCAGATAAGAGGGTACACGGCACAGCTGCGGTGCTGCTTGAATTGCAGTAACAGGTGAGGTCATGGCTCGCAAGCAATGTTGGAGGTTTGCAACTGGAAGGATATGTTGAAGGTGTATGGTTCTGGCAGAGTTCCTCTTTTGATACGCCTTCAGAACTGCTCTCGCATACTCTGGGGTGATCCTGAAGGTATTTGAGCATGGGTGTTGTGTATTAATATGGCTAACATTTCAACCCTAGTGTGCTGAAAAGAGTTTCCAAAGAATTTCCAAAGAATTTCCTCCAGGGTCGTACTGACCTCCACGGAGATATAATGGTTTTCCCTCAATGAGTTCTTTCGTTCGTTGTTTGGTAAAGTAACTAAAAAAGTTCACAACGGATTTTGATGCCATTTGGTCCATTGTCAGGGTTTTGCCCAAGGAATAAATCTGTGATGATTGGAGGTGATCTCTCATCTCATTGTGGAATTACGACCATAAACTGAAAGTTTTCTTCTTGGCCGTGAGACTGGCGCAGCGTGTGCCGTACGCAGCCCACGCTGAGAGGCCGCTAGCAGGCGCGGCGCTAAAATATACTAAACTTCGTTGCGTCAGGCCCGGCTAGCAAAACATGCTGCCTGAATTATGCAGGCCATGGCAGGCCAGCCGTCTATTCAACCGCTGTACGGCGTTTTTATGTAACGTTCACGGGTTGAGGGGAACAACGTTTTACATCGTACAGGCCGCATTACAGGCTTACCTCCATGAACCACTAGCGGCGCTAAAACCGTCGTGTAGCTTCAGGTTCTGCAAGCAGAACACACTGCCTCAATAAATGCCGCGTTGTTTGCGGTTTTTTTCGACGGAGGTTTGCGTTGTTCGAGTGATGTCTAGTTGTACAAAAATGACACTATCACGACTGGACTGCGATAAAACGGCTTCACCTCGGTGACCTTTTTGTTCCATTGGCGCTAGCGGATATGTCATACCCGGGCCCTAGTGTTTTTTGGTTTTTTATTACCAACAGCTGCAACAAAATATGTACGACTCGGCCTAATACAGGGGTGTCTGTTTCCTGTCACAATCGCTGAGAATAGTTTGCGTTTTATTAGTCAGCGCATAGCGTAGTTTATACGTAAAGAAGAAGTTTTGTCATGCACTAGGACTGCAACGATGGATATATCAGATTCTACAGGGTCGACCTGGACATATCTGCACTCACACCCACCTCTGGGATGACGCCATTTTGAGTTCATGTTTATTTCCAGCAAACATCTCGTACAAATAGGCTTTAGGTGTGACGATCTACTTAACTTACTTGTTCGGGATTCTGCGCCGCACATTGTCTCCGTTAAAACGGACCCGAGGATGAAGCGATGACACTTCTTTAACGCTACAGGCCGTCTCCACAGAGTTATGTTCACCCGTACACACACCCAAGTAGGGCACAAAGCCGTGACTTTGTCCAGCCGACTTGAGAGCGCTTTGAAGGTCGTTCTTTGTCTTCGTTTTAAGGGAAACTTTCACACGCCGTTCTTGACAATTGTTGGTAACACTGATGGTCGACAGAGAAGCACACGACTGGGATACACTCATGATTTCTGTGACTCTCAATGTCGTAGTCCTTGATCGTTCTCGCATATTCCGAGCATCAGTTGTTAACAAGTATGTGTGTGTGTGTGTGTGTGTGTGTGTGTGAGAGAGAGAGAGAGAGAGAGAGAGAGAGAAAGAGAGTACGAATAAATGAATGAGGATTTACGGCCTAACAGCATTAGCAGGCTATGTAAGGCCATTGATCATGAATTTTAAGCTGGTTAGATTAAGAGCACCTACGGTTTCCCTAGATCTTTGCTTTTTACGAATCTCAAAGAGATACAGGTGGGGCTGTTCTTTTTACACACACACACACACACACACACACACACACACACACACACACACACACACAAACACACACACAAACACCCACCCACACACATGCACACACACACACACACACACACAAACACACACACACGCACACACACACAGTTACAAGTCGTCCTCTTAGTCTAGGGGTATGCTGATTAATCAATCATTGGATGAGGCCTGACTTGAACACACAACAGTCACTGCCTGCATTTGCGCTATCTCTTTCTCTGAAAACCAGAAGAAGAGGTCATGAGAATTCAGTTATTAATCATTTAATAAAATAAGTGCATACTATGCAAGCCCGTACACTGCAGCAGAGCCACACCTGCACACGTCTGACTCCGACCGAGGCACAACCATGAATGGAAGAGAGAGAGAGAGAGAGAAAGAGAGAGAGAGAGAGAGAGAGAGAGAGAGGGGGGGGGAGAGCAAGGGAGGGAGAGAGAGAGAGAACGAACGAACGAACGAAAAGTTTATTTGATCAGGCCACCGGCCCATTTCAAAGGAGTTTACAGTATCTCGTAGCACAATTATATTACAGGTTCAAGTCAATTACAGTCCCGAGACAGTGTTACCAGTAACCAGCTAATCAATGTAGAAACTGTCTGATTCGACAGAGTCTAGTGCCTCGGATCTTCTCTTGAAAGCCTTCAGCAAGAAAACACTTACTGGTCTGACCACAGATGGACTCTCTGCTGAAAACAGGGTGACAAGATCATTCCGAGGGCTTCCTTCAAGATATACCATGATATATTGCTGACGAATATCAGACAAAGCAGGACATTCCAAAACAAAGTGAATTTCATCCTCATCTTTCTCTCTACATAATGGACAGAGGGTTTGTGATGGCCCAGAACTGTATCTGAATCTATGAGTAAACAAATCGCTAATACCCATACGAAAGCGCGCGTGTACATTCTTGAATGCCTTCTTGTCAATGGCATGCAGATAACATTCTGGCTCGAGTACCTTTTTTATCTCCCTGTACAATACAAATCTACTACTTTCTTCTAGTTTTGTTCGCCATTCCCGACGAAACTTATTCACTAACTTTTCTTTTAGCATATTCAGAAATGAGCGCTCGTTTGCAACAGTCTGTCGATCCCATACGTGTCCAAAATCATGTTCGAATAAAATGTTCTTGATACCAGAAGACCATGGTGAAACATGTCCACTACGTTGCATCATCTCATATACTCGACGAGGAAGTCTGTATTCCTCCATACTCATGATTTTCAACCAGTATTTTACACACCTAATTGTGGCATTCACATATAAAGGATAACGACCCGTCTCACCATATGCCATCATATTTGGGGTGCGAGATGAAACATTCAAGAAATATTTCAAGGCTAACAAGTGGACACTTTCTATTTTGCTACAATCATCAATACCCCACACTTCAGCTCCATACAGCAAAATTGGTTGGATCTGAGCATCGAACAATTTGAAATATACATCGGGAGTAATGTGCGGGACTTTCTTTAGTGATCTATGTAGTAGAGCAAGTCCTGCCTTTGCTCTGTTTGCAAGATCGACTTGGGTACTACTGGATGCTAGTTTGGTTGTTATTACATTTCCCAAGTACTTGTACTCGTTTACAATCTCCAGCTGTTCATCACCCAAGTACCACTTTTCATGGGTTGCCACATGACCCCCTAGTCGATTTATCATCACTTTCGACTTCTGGGTATTCACCACTAGTCCTAGTCTATCTGCAGCCTTTTTAAGGACGTTTAACTGGTTCTGCAGGCCGATCACAGTGTCAGACAAAAGAACTATATCATCCGCAAACAAAAGAATACATATGTCTGGCGTGTTTGGTATGAGCTGGATTCCGTGTTTAGCGTTGTCAATGACCTCGTCAGCAAGAGAGTTAATGAAGTATGAGAACAAAAGTGGACTTAATTTACATCCCTGCTTCAACCCCACAAAACTGTCGAAAAACTGAGACTGACCTTGACCCCGACTTCCTCTTACGCAATACTGCACGAATTTGTACATTTCCTTCAAAGCATGCAGTAATTTCCCCCTAATTCCATTCCTTTCCAGTATTGACCACAAAACCTGCCTATTGACCGTGTCAAATGCCTTTTTAAAATCGATAAACCCCAAGTACAATTTCTTACGTGCAACTAGACGCTTCTTAATGATGTTACACAAAACAAACATGCTGTCCACAGTGGAATATCCCTTCCTAAAGCCCGCCTGTTCTTCTCGCAACAGTCCATGTTCATCTGCCCAGTTTTGTAATCTGCCATTCAATATATGAGCAAACACCTTACCAAAAACACTGGTCAATGCAATGCCACGATAATTGTCAGGTGACTCTTTGTCACCACATTTGAATAATGGTACAATAAATGATTTGGACCAGGATATGGGGAAGACCCCTTTATCAAAAATTTCATTAAAGAGTCGTAACAAGTGAGTCAAGCAGGAATTTTTTGTGGACTTCAGCATGTCACCGATAATTTCGTCTGGGCCGCACGCTTTACCAGTTTTTAATTGAGCCAACGCATTAGTGATTTCACTGGTAGTTATAGGAGCATTAAGCATGCAATAATCATCAAGCACAGGAATTGGATATTGATGTACAAAGTCGGTTCTGGAAGCACACTGAACTGCAAATAAATTAGCAAAATGTGTGTGCCATGCTTCCATCGATATGTTATTCTCCACGTATGTCTTACATGATATTCGTCTACATGCTTTCCAAAAATTGACACTATCATTGATATTATTGTTTAAAAAGGAACTCAAGAAATCTGCAAATACTTGCTTCTTTGTCTTAACTAAAATTTTGTACTCCTGCCTGCTTTTCAAATACCGAAATCTATCTTCAGTCTGTCGAGAATGTAAGTATCTCCGCAACAATTTTCTGCTCTTTTTCCTAGCTATATGGCACTCTTTGTCAAACCACCGCAATTCCGAGTTACAATTTCTCCTTTGTCTGTTTACAGTTTTCCGCATAAAATCTGCCGCCTGTACATAGCATGAGGTCAAAGTATCTGTCGCAACATCCACATTAATTGATGGACCCAACATGTACTCATCAACTTTGTCATCTCTCATAATCCTATCATAATTTTCCACATATTCATCTACAAAAACTTCATCCCAGGCAATCCAACTGTATGACAATGCAGGATTTTCATTACAGGGGCTGGATATACAGGCGCACAAACACAATTCTAAGCACATATGGGGAGAGACAACAGTCTCTACAATATTTAAAGACCGACACAGTTTGTGTAAATCCCTAGAGACTATGAAGTAGTCTATAACACTGCTTCCGCTCGATGAGACAAATGTAAACATACCCGATAGTGGTCCGTCTACCGAGCCATTCAAAATTGACAAACCAAAGGCATTACAGAAGGACAGCAAAGAATGACCATATCCGTTAACGACGTTGTCACTGGAAGATCGCGTCTCCGCCAGAATATCTGTTCTAACATCGAAAATGTTTTCACAGTCAATTGTGTTAAAATTCGCAGTTCTAGCGTTAAAGTCTCCACACAGCAAAAGTGCACAATCTTCGTGCTTACTACAGATATCTAGCACGCATTTCTCTAGTAGTCGTATACCATTCGAATCGTCCGCAGTTTCATAGTATGGGGAGCCAGAGGGTGGTACATACGTACAAAAAACCAAGATATCCTTATCCATACGGAACAGTGACCTTTGCATTTTAAAAACCACGATGTTGTCAAAAGAACAATGTATTTGGCTAATATACTTTCGCAGCTTTTTCTTCACTAAACAAAGAACCCCTCCTGAGGGCCTTCCTCGAGCTGACAATTTTTTTGCAGGGGCAATGTACGCATCGAAAGACGCTAAACACAAAGCAGGATCAAAATACTGGGCGAACGTTTCGCAGAGACAAACAAAAGAAAACTTCTCCAAATTTCTGAAAAAGTCCGGATCATCAAATTTGGACCATAATCCATCTACGTTCCATGATAAGAAAAAAAAGGAATTGGAACCAGAGACAGACTCGGCACAGACCTCAGGGCAGTTGGCTGGGCTTCGGCCTGCTTCCTATCTGGCAGTGTGGTCGCTGGCTGCGGCTCTGGCGTAGGAACGGGTGTGCGGTCTGTCCGTCCTGTCCATCCTCGGTTGCCGTCGTGCCTCAGTGTGGAGGACGCCACCCTTAAAAAAGGCGAAAAGTCCCTTCTCCCTCGCCTGCTGCATCTCCTGGCGTTGTCTCGGTGTAAGGTCGCCAGATACTCCAATCTTCCTCTCTCGGAGTTCGTTGCGCTTCTGCAAGATCTCTATCTTCGTCACAGATCGAAGCACGCGAGCGATGAGTGGTCTGGTCTTGTCAGGTGTACGTCTGCCCAACCTATGCGCCCGCACGATGTCGGTCACGGCTATTGGCGTAGACAGCACAGAATTCACGACCTCCGTGAATGTAGCTTCGCAGTCCTCGTGCTTCCCGCCCTCTTCCTCCGGTACGCCGTAAAGTAGGATGTTGTCACGGCGGTCACGAATGTCACGATCTTCCACTCTGCATTCGACCTCACGAAGCGCTTCATTCGTTCTTTTCAGTTCATTCACTATGAGGTCAATTTCTTCTTCCTGATCTTTGACTTGGTCCTGAACTTTTCCTATTTCCCTCTCTATGTTTCCTATTCTGTCACTAATATCAGTCAGCTTGATCTGCATATTTCTCACTTCTGTAGCTATGCCAGACATCTGTTCCACAATAGCTTTCACAGCCCCATCAACGATTCTCTGTACCTCGTCTGCTTCAACAGGCCCGGGTTGGCGCTCGATGTCATTGCTCAAAAGCAAAATTCCAGATCGATCGAAGGTGTACATTGAGGTGATCGCCTGGAGAGTAGCCTCATGCGACGCATTAGCGTGCATGTTTCCGTCATACACCGCCAACACCAAAGTCGAAACACAGTTCGAAAGGCATAGAGCCTGTCCCAACATGGCGTACCCATACATCATGCAGAGTCCAACAGTGCAGATCATAAGACGGGCGGAAAAGTCAGTCCAGAAATCCCAATCAGACTCAGGGTTGTACGCTGCACATACCTTGCGACGTTGACGCGACTTCCCGCAAGCAGCAAACACACCGATTCGGCGTCGATAGGTCTCAGCATCAACACCCATGGTTGACGCGAACACTGTTCACTCAGTTCAGCACAACTGTATCTCACATCCAAAAAAAGTCACTTAATTACTCAGGAAAGACGTCAACAACAGACTCACCCCCAATGTTACAATCAAAGAAAGCTTTTCACATCACCTTGACCGCTGAAACACTTCACTGGAAGACACTGTCTCGAGACAACAGTCCAAAACTGCGGAGCTCAGCCTAACACGTCCGCACACGACGAGTGCAACCAGAGAGTCCCGAGAGAGAGAGAGAGAGAGAGAGAGAGAGAGAGAGAGAGGGAGGGAGAGAGAGATAGAGAGAGAGAGAGAGAGGGAGGGAGAGAGAGAGATAGAAAGAGAGAGAAAGAGAGAGGGAGGGAGAGATAGAGAGAGAGAGAGACAGAGAGACAGAGAGAGAGAGAGAGAGGGGGGGGGGGGGGCAGACGCACTGACACACACACACACACACACACACACACACACACACACACACACACACACACAGACAAACGGACACAGCCACCAACAGAAATGAGAAAGTTCGCACCTGAACATATCTGGTGATTGTTTCTCTGACAAACAAGAAGTAGACAAAGCACTTACATCCTGGAGCGGGACTGGAATGGTATGAGCTGTCCAACAAGGCGTGGCATGAAAGCACACAGTCGTGCAAGTTTCACGCGTTGTAACATCTGTCTACTTCAACGCCAGCAAGGAACGCAAGTTGCACGTCAAGAGCATCATCTGCCGGAAAACGTGCGAGGTCGAAACAAAGACTATCTGCTGTCTCACGGTATGCAGTGGGCATGAGAATGAGGTGAGGGTGTCTTTTCGCAAGTCTTCATGCCTGCCTGCCTATTCGCAATGCAGTCGGGGGCGAACCCATTCTGTGAACCCGAGATACTTTCGCCAGTAGGCGAAGTCTCTAGTGAACTAGAATGGGGCTGTAGTGGGGAAATAGGTTTGCGGAAGTATCTCACCCGAGAGTGATTTGATTTTTGCTGGTGAAGTTGGTAGTCAAACGACTGTATAAAAATTGAAGTAGAGGGTGGATGGGAGTTGAGTTCTGCCCCGGGGTGATGAGCAGTGTTCGCTCTGAAGGTGAGTTGTGGTGAGTATAAATGATCGTAAGTTGGTTGTGAGAGGATGGCGATATCGGAGAGCACAAGAGGACAGAGATCAGTCCGCCACTTGAGAGGAGAGAGGAGAGATCAGTCCGCCTACTGAGAGGAGAGAGGAGAGATCGGTCCGCCTACTGAGTGCAAGGAGAGAGGGAAGATCGGTCCCCACACAACAGAGAAGCAGACGAAGAGAAGAGAGAAGCAGACGAAGAGAAGAGAGAAGCAGACAAGAGAGAGAGAGAGAGAGAGAGAGAGAGAGAGAGAGAGAGAGACAGACAGACAGAGAGACAGAGAGAGAGAGAGAGAGAGAGAGAGAGAAAGAGAGAGAGAGAGAGTGGGCAGTGTTGATAAAAGGTTGGTACGAAATTTTTACACGGGTCAAATAGCTTTTTAACTAGTCGAGGTCTGACCTACGTATTTAATGTTTTTATCTAAAAAGGCTGACCGAAATTTTCTTTGAGCTTTTACTTTTTTCCCCCGTTAGGGTTGATTATGTGAAGAGATCGAGTAGATGTAATTTTATAAGATTGAGTTATTTAGGATGTTGTGTTTGAGCCATATGTAAATGTAACTATTTTTTGTGTGTGTTCTACCCCCTGTTACGAGTATTTTTTATCAAAGACCATACATTACTAAGACCGCGCACTCGGCTATTTTTGCACTACGCGGAGTGAGGTACGGATTTAGAGTTACGTCCCCGTTTTCGCGTGTCTTTCGACGCTAGCGAGAATAGCAACGAGTAGGAGTCTGCAACCTTCGGCGGCTTGCATTTCCTCATTCTGCAAACTACATGATACATAAAGCATGCAGCAGAGGATAATCGCAAAGAATTCACTTACCTCAACGTATGGAAGAGGGTAGGTTTCCGAAACTACGGATGCAGGCGAATCCAGAATGCACTCGATCATGTCTATCGTGCTGTACTCGCGGTACTGAAGGGCAGGGTAAGGAAAAGTGAATACCAATGTCTTTCCACACGTTGCATTGTCTTCGTCATCACAGTTTTTAACAGATTCAGCATTTTTAACAACAGTATTTTCTCCTGAGGTACAACAGTGAAGGGAATGTTAATTGTGCGTCACAAATTACGAAGTTTGATGATTTTTCTGTTCTTCTCGCGTTTATGCGCGAAAGAGGCAGTGCAGTCCTTGAGAGTTGACTTCAGGCGCACATGGATGAATGTGCTCACGATGCAAGGCCTCAGCTTGCAAGTTCCTCCTGGGCATTCAAGAGTGATTTTATTTTCGAGGAGAGAAACAAGCCGAGATTTCACTTTGTCCGAGTGAAGTACACTCTCAACGTTTTTGCTGTACACCTCTTCCATCATCTCCACTGCGCGTGACAGATCATCACTTGGTACTGTTAGACCTTTTCCTGCAGCGTGATTGTATTCCTTGAATAGAAGAAGGAGCTCGTTGTTGGTGCCCGTCGAAAACCCTGACAACGACTGTTGGCATGATGCACACAGACTTGGCGTGATCTTCTTCGCGATGTACCCTGATATGTACGTCAAGGCACATTTTTCTGCAATTTGATTTGCAGATACCAGGGTTGTGATGTCATTTTGATAGTCAGTGCCATCCTTGTGGTCTTGTTCGAGCTGCATTGGCTCCTGAGGAATGGGTTCATTTGGAGTGACGTAGTTCTCAGTTGTCATCAAAGTTTTTAGGTTGATCAAGAATTTCGCCGAGTCCTCGACACAGTTGCTCCCGTCACTGTGCGTGAATATTTGATCCACCATGACATGGCGCAAGATCTTTCTCAGCTGGCCTGCACAGGGGTTGTCCACACGTCCTAGATTTCCTCTGATTCTGGAGAAGAGGTTCTCAAGGCAGTCCTGGTTTAGTCTATCTGTCAAGAGAAACTTGAACGCATGATGTTCATGAAGGTCTTCCCAGAGGGAGAGCTAAGCGCGGACGGCCATCTTCCACCCGGTCAGACAAGGCAAGGAGCGAGGTGAATTGGACTCCACCGCTTCAAGCCAGTTCAGGGTCTCGCGAAGAAAAGCATGGTGCCCTGACTTCTCCGAAATTGCATGGCCCATTGGTTGCTTGGACTTGCGCCGTCTGTGGATAATGGACGGTTTGGCGCAATATGAATGCGCTTTGCACGCGAAGCCTGCCTATGCTCGGGCTCTCATGACGCTGGACAAGTATGTTTCATTTTCTGAGTTCATCCTGGGTGATGGAACTCGTTCTGTTTTTTCTATCTCGTTTTTTTTCGTGCATCCTGATGTGTTTTGCTTTAGAAAGCCGAGCCGCTGAGCAATACATCAGTATTTTTTGTGTTTTGCTATCTGTCATTTTGTTTTGCCTCTCGCTATCGTTTTGCTTTGAGCTCGGTTTGGCCTTGCTCCATTTTGCAATTTTTGTTTGTGAAACTCTTCATTTTCACGAGTGCGAGGTAGTTTATGGGAGTCTACTTATAAGAGGCCTCGTCCGACGTGAGGCATGGGCCTTCTTGTTTTTTGCGCTTTTGGCACCTGTAAGTCGTCTTTTCATTTTTTTGGTCCATGAGGCTACGTTTGTGTTATTTCGCTTTGTGCCAATATGAGTCGACTTTTCGTTTTTTTGGGATGTACTAGCCCCCGTCCCATGTTTAGCGCTGGCCTTTCGTTTTTTTACGCATACAAGTAAGTCGGCTTTTGGTTTTTTTGCCTCGAGTGGACTCTCATTGACTTTCCCCATGGTCTGTGTCTATCCCTTTCCTCGCTAGCTATTTTTGAAAGCAGTGGGCGAGAAGTGCTCGAACTGCGCTCGGAGATGTGCAAGAGGCGTGAACTCGTGCTCAAGCGGCACGGAAATTACGCCCCCGCGGCCATGCATCGTTAGGCTGTGGCAGGCCAATTTTTTTGTTATGTTGTTTATTGATTTTCGCGCTATTGGGCGGCGCAATGCCCTGCAGATTTTTCGGTCGGCTGGTACGAAAGAGACCGATGTTTTTTGTTTATTTATTTCACGATGCATGATGCCTTGCACACGTCGACCCGACTGCAGCACTTCTGTCTACGATTTTCACAGTAACAAGAACTAAGTTTTTTCTTCATTCTCTCAACAAGAATGACATGCCCATCGGAAGATGGATGAGAGGATGATTTTCGCCACTCTTTTCGAGATACGGAGACACTCTGCCCTTGAGTTCGCTCAGATACTTCCAGGGGGAGTTAATCTGAGGGTCGGGGAAGCGCTCCTAGTTAACTCCCTTGGACGGGCGTGGAGATTTTCGAGGAACGATATCTGGATTCGTTAGTAGTAGGGACACTCGGTTGCTTTTATTTATTTTCCCGTGTCCGCCTGCCATACTTGTCGCACTCGGTTGTTGTTCACTGCAATCTGCTTCTGCCATGCATTTGCTTCGTCTTTGTTGCTCTGCATTCTTGATTTGTTGATTTTCCAGGTGTGTTGCACTTTGCAGTAGCATTCTCTGCTATATTCTCTGATATTACGGTCTGCCATGACTTGCAATTCTATCGTTCACACTTTTGGTTCTTGTCTGTTGCACTTCGCTGCTGCTTTATCATGCTCCAATTTCTTAGTATTTCTCCTGGACTGCGAACACCGTTGACATTATTGCTCACTTGTTTTGCGCACATTTTCAGCTGTTCGGTCCACTGCAAAAGTTTATACCTTTCTCATCATGGTTGCAGTTGTTTTGAAGTTTGTTTTCCTTTCTGCCTTAATTTCTTTATGTTGCATAAGCCTTGCACGCAGGCACCTCTTCGTTTTTTCGCATGGGAAGGGTAGGGTTAGGTGTTAGTTCTGCTTTCAGCAACATAGAGATTTCTACTAAAAGCATCTCTGGGAGAGATATTGGAGGTGGTCATCGCGCTTCTGGTCACTTGGAATGGCCGAGTCGTGGGATTTGGGGGTCACGGACCCCATCCCCACAGTACCGGGAGATTCACCCCTGGAATTACCAGTGACGCGACGGGAACAACTTTGCTGAGTCACTATGACCCCCAGGAGGAGCCCCGGAATGATATGCATGCTCCCACAGGGGATTGCACAACGTCCCCCCGGCGGATTTCAGGAGGCCCAAGGACCCGATCGCCGGGTGTGGACACAGACTCGTCGGAACGAGAAGGCGTCGGGGAAGCTGGGCTGACGGCGGAGGCTGATAGGCTGTATCTTGGAGATACTCGACGACAACACCGCCTCACCTCATCCGGCTTTTTCGACCTCAACAGCGACACGACGCTGCAGGAACCGCGTGCGAGCTCAACGCTGCGAGAGCTGGGAAGTTCTCACTTTCCCCCCATACCCCCCAGGAGGCACGCATCACCGCTCACAGGTAAGGGTGGTGAGAAGGCGTCCACTGATCCTTGGGAGGATCTTGACCCCCGCAGAAGTCGTCGATCCCTGTCCACGGTTCCAGTGGTGGACGCACCGGTACCAACCCCCAAGCCCCCGTTGCTGGGAGAACGCGCACAGCGGGATACCGGGGACATTCACCAGCGTCTCGAGCTCTTGAGACAGGATCTGGTTGGGCGCATGGACCGGGTAAGGGAAGACTCCCTTAAATACACGGAACTGCGGATCAGGCAGCTGCATGAGGAACACATCGCTCATTCGCAGACCCTGATTGACCAGGTCCGACAATTGGAGAGAACGTGCGGCTCCCTCCGGCGGCACATGGATGAGCAAACCGCTACGGTACAGCAGGCAATGCTCACAACTGTGCAGACAGTGCAGGAGACCCTACACCCCTTCCGTCAACAGCTACGGATGGCGGAGCAGGATGAAGCGGTCAGGGACCGCACTAGCGCTCGCTCGCAGTCGTTTCACGACAGGCGTACTGGGTACGTCGCGAGTTGGGAGTCAAGGGAAGAGGTCGACGAAGCACGAAGGCCCCAGAAGCATTCCAACAGCTGAAAAGAGCGGTATCTTCAGCCCAAATCCTAGCATTACCCCAGATGGAGGGAATGTTTATCCTGGACACGGATGCCTCTGACTCGGCTATTGGTGCCTCGCTGTCACAGGTGCAGGACGAGAAAGAAAGGGCCATTGCTTTTGACAGCCGAAGTGTGTCCCCAGCGCAGAGGAAGTATTGCACTAGCAGGAAGAAGCTCCTAGCGATCATCGCCTTCACTCGTCAGTTTAGGCATTATCTGCTTGGGCGACCCTTCCTCGTCAGGACCGACCACAACAGTTTGGCATGGCTTCTCAGGTTCAAGAACATAGAGGGTCAACTCGCTCGGTGGATTGAAGAACTCGCCCAGTATGACATGCGAGTTATACATCGGAAAGGGAGCATCCACTCAAACGCTGACTACTTGTCGCGTTTGCCCGAGGAATTGGACCTCTGCAGTTGCTATCAGGCCGGAGCGGATCTCTCCCGTATTCCATGCGGTGGGTGTTCCTACTGCACGAGGATGCACTACCAATGGGAACGTTTTGAGGAAGATGTGGATGATGTTCTCCCATTGGCGGTGTCGGCTTCGGCAGTACCGACCGTCAGGATGGTGAGTTCTGAGGGGTCCAGCAACTGGGTCCAGGTAATGGATCTACAGCAGAAAGGTAAGGAACAAGGTAAGGATGCGGATCTAAGCCTTGTAGGACGCTGGACAGCTGATGGGTATTCCCCATCGCAAGAGGAATTGGCTGCCAAGTCTCCAGTGGTGAAGCAGCTCTGGACCAATAGATCACTGCTCACCTGGCAGGATGGTAACCTCTGGTACTGCTGGAGGGTCAGGACAAGGCCGTGCAACTGTGGGTGGTACCCCAACAACTACGGCGCACCCTGATAGCTCTAGCACACTCCCACATTATGTCTGGTCATAGGGGACGAGATGCGACCTTGAAGAAACTCAGGGAGAATTTCTTTTGGCCCAGTATGTCGGCCGAGGTGGAGGTTTTCATCAAAGCCTGTGTCTCTTGCAGCAGAAGCAAACGGCTGAGGAAGAAAAACAGGGCTCCCTTGCAGGCCTACACGGCAGGGGCTCCGATGGAAAAATGTCACCTCGACCTACTCGGCCCTCTCCCTGTCACACCCACAGGTAACAGGTATGTGCTCCTCATGGTGGATCAGTTCACCAAATGGATCGAGGTGGCTCCTCTCCCCAATCAGACAGCGGAGACCGTCGCCAGAGCAGCGGTCGATACTCTCTTCACCAGAATGGGGTGTCCGGTAGAGATTTGCACTGATCAGGGAGCAAACTTCACGAGCCAGCTTTTCTCACGGTTGTGTGAGCTGCTGGAAATCGTCAAGAAGAGGACGACTCCCTATCACCCCAGCGCAAATGGTCAGGTGGAGAGAATGAATAGTACACTCCTCCAGATGGTGCGGTGTACCTTGAGAGACGGACAGGCTTGTTGGGACGACCGTCTGCAGATGCTGGCGGGAGCGATGCGAGCAACAGTCAACCGCTCTACCGGTTACACGCACAACTTCCTCATGCTCGGCCGTGAGGTTAAGTAACCCATACACTTGATGATGGGCGTGTCGGAACCTGCACATTCCTTAGAAGGCTATGTGGAAAAGACGCGGCAGGAGCTACAGCAAGCCCACGCCATAGCCAGGAATGCTCCATACGACCGACAACAGCGGCAAAAGCGTGACCATGACCTTCGCACAACTCCGAACGAGTTCGAGGTGGGTGACGCAGTCCTCCTGGCAAACTCGGCCAGGAAGGTTCATCAGTGCAAAAAGCTAGCCCCATTGTGGAGGGGACCGTATGTGGTTACAGAAGTTCTTTCCTCAGTACTTTGCACTGTTGGCTCTTCCAGGAGGAGGTGTGACCGCCTGCGAAGGTGCCTGGATGATCTCTAGCCTCTGTGGA
>JAWQFJ010014489.1:0-17949 GCA_034096865.1 Theodoxus fluviatilis | reverse complement strand
GATGGTGTGTGTGACTGTGTTTGCACGTTTGAAGTTAGTAAGCGCACGGACTTCATACCTGTGTCTTTGTCACCATTTTGCAAGCCCTCCGTGTTTGTTTCATGAAATGCATTCTCAGTCGTTGTGGACGATGTTCCCTCTGAGCAGGACGGCAGTCTGGGAGAAGGTGGAAGGGACCCTGCGATCACAGACATTATGCTTTGAGAGATACAGTATGCAGTCAAAATGTCAGTAGAGTTGGCAGTGGTAAACTGCAGCCACGTCAACAGTTATAAAGCTATATTCACATCAGACTTCATGCTGTCTCTTAAACGACACTGCCAATTATTTTGCTGGTAGAGATTATCCGGAAAAGTTCAGCTTATTATATGAGTTGTGCTTGCGTTAGTTCTTGCACGTTAGTTGTGTTGGTGTTTTTTTCCATTTGTGCACGCAATTGCTAGCATACATGCGTTATTACAAGCTGACTTCAAATTGTACGCATGCATGTGCAGTTATGATTATGTGTATGCACGTTCGTAAATGACGAAGCGGACAAGTGCCAAAACAGCCGCCACCAGCACCACCACCGCACCCACCACTGCCGCTATGTTGGGGCCTTGACCTGACAAATATATACTTTATTATTTTGTATTTATTTATTTAGCTTTATCCAGTTTAATTCCATTCAAATCACTTTCCTTCAGATAAATTGATATAGAAGAAGTATGTTCAATTCGATCCAAATTATTTCAGTTCATATCAATTAAAACATATGTAATTCAGTTTAATTCCATAAACTTAATATCATCGTGTGTGTGTGTGTGTGTGTGTGTGTGTGTGTGTGTGTGTGTGTGTGTGTGTGTGTGCGTGCGTGTGAATGTGTGTGTGTCCGTGTCCGTGCGTGGTGCGTGTGAATTTGAGTGTGTGTGTGGGGGGGGGGGGGGGGGGGGGGTAAGTGGATGGTGTGTGTGACTGTGTTTGCACGTTTGCAGTTATGATTATGTGTATGCACGTTTGTAAATGTGTTTGTTTGTGTGTGTGTGTGTGTGTGTGTGTGTGTGTGTGTGTGCATCAGTGACCAAAGTTAGCCGTCCTATTCCAGTTTGGACAGAGTGATACGTTTGGCAGGGCTGGGGGTTGGGGGGGGGGTGGTCTAATTTTATAAACAATATTTGACTACCGAGAATGTGTAATTAGCTGCGTGTTTCACTGGATGTTGAAGCCAAAAGTATCATCGGAGTGAGGCAGTAAGAATGCGCCCTTTGCTTGGTAGCAGAATCCATTTTTTCCCCGGAGTACAGATCCTGCTTTACTTTGATTTTGTGTGCGAAGTTACAATATGAGAAGAGGAACCACACGATACATTTGTCTAAGTGCGTACCTGGGCAATTAAGCTGATTTCTGTTTACATCAGGAGTTTGTCCACATGTAACAACAACATTATTTCCATCTTGGGCTGAAGCAGAAAACAATTCAGTAAAATAATTTATTTAAAAATGACACTTTCATGTGCAAATAATGTGAACTGACCACAATTTTTATATCAATGTTCTCTACACATGTATGACACTGAGCCATACGCATTTTCAGAATCACATTGCAAAATTGCATATGAAGCTTTGCCACGTTCGAAAAAAACTGCGAAATATCAAGGAAGTGTGATGAAGAACTGAGAGGATACCAATAAATTGTGTTACCTTCTAGTCCAAACTATGTGTATAAAAGCATTTTTGCCATAAATTCCATTTTTGTCTTTTGCAAAGACAACTCTTTATTTAAAAGTATATTATTTACCTCTGATCATCGCCCATCCGCTGGGGAATCTGTGGTTGTTGACCACATTTACAGAGAGGTGAAAAGGCGTTGTGACGTTGAAGCGTTTGTACTGGAATATAAGGTTGCAGGGTGGGAACGGTTCCCCGTTTACTCCCACACGAGAACACCTGGCAGTTTCATCTAGTGCATAGATGCTTTCTTTGATCAGCAAGACCTCAGTATGACGTTGAAGACAGTCGACTGTGTCCACCAGACAGTGCCAAGTCTTGTTGAGGTGCGTGTCAACGGGGTATTTGTCGATGGCACTGGAGTTGTAGGAAATGGCTACGGTAGGAGCAGTGACGGAAGCATTCTTCCAGAATTCTGTTGTGGACGCCTCTAGGGAAGAAGATAAATGGGCATGTTTATACTCACTGAATCGGTGATGATGGTGCGTGTGTATGTGTGTGTGTGTGTGTGTGTGTGTGTGTGTGTGTGTTTGTGTGTGTGTGTGTGTGTGTGTGTGTGTGTGTGTGTGAGTGAGTGTGTGTGTGTGTGTGTGTGTGTGTGTGTGTGTGAGTGTGTGTGTGTGTGTGTGTGTGTGTGTGTGTGTGTGTGTGTGTGTGTGTGTGTGTGTGTGAGAGAGAGAGAGAGAGTCTGTGTATCTATGTCTGTCTGAGTGTGTCTCACTGTCCTTGGTCCTGTCATTCTTTGGGTTGGTGTGTCTGCTGGTTTGCTCTCAGAATTCAAACCGTGAAAGGACGGATTGCCGTTTAGAATTTTGTTGTTGAAATGGTTACGTGAAGTGCGTGCATGCATGGTGCGTGCGTGCGTGCGTGCGTGTGTGTATGTGTATGTGTGTGTGTGTGAGTGTGTATGTGTATGTGTGTGTGTGTGAGTGTGTGTGTGTGTAGTTATAAACGTTGCTTCTTTTGTGAATGGATCTGTGTCTCCAGATAATGCGTCACAATATCCTAGGGAACTTTTCCTGTCCCACCCATTCATCCCTCATTCAAACTATTATCACACTGCACCCCCCCAAAACCAGAAAACAAAACAAAACGAAAAGCTCACGCACTCAAACAGACAGACAGACAGACAAGCAGACAGGCAGGCAGTCAGGCAGTCAGGCAGACAGGCAGACAGGCAGACAGGCAGGCAGGCAGACAGACAGACAGGCAGGCAGGCAGGCAGGCAGGCTTAATGATGCCGTTTGGTGCCTTCATCTCTTTGCACACCGCACCTTGCATGCATCATGGTGCAGAAACTGCCTTCTTTTGCTACTGTTGAACAGTAGGTGATAAGGCCTGGGCCTGTATGCACGTCGGTCCGTTTAGTGGACTAATCGCGTTTATCCCCTATACGGGCGGATAGGCGGGAACAATCGGTATGCACGTCAATCTGGTTAGCCTAATGTATTCCGCGCATCAGCTATAAATAGAAGTGCACGAACTTGGAGGCTCGGCACGTCAGAAGCGGTTAGCTACACGGGCCCTAACCGCGTATAAGCCCTAACCGGATTTGGTATGCACATCGCGCTAAACGGAGACGTATAGCTAAACACACACACGCTGTCTACGGTTCGCACGGAAAAAGCTGTATATTGGGACACTAGAAACCCATCCAAAGAAAATGTAAGCCATGAACAGCATTAATTTATCAAAGCTGTATGTTGATTGCATCAATAGGTCGTTAAAGCGCTTATATTTTACAAATGGAAATGCAGGTCATCTACACGCCGAGCAACCAAGTTCGCGCACTTCTATTTATAGCTGACGCGCGGAATACATTGTTGTCCTCGAACGCCAAGAAATATTCACGATGACTGAGAAAGCCAAAAAGAGGGTCTGAAAATCTAACTTTTCTGCAGATGAAGTTCGAATTCTAGTGGAGGAACTGCAAGTGGAGCACATAACTCTGTTTAGCAGCCACAGCGCCACAGTGACGGAGACAGTGAAGAGGGCGATTTGGGAAAGGATCAGCACAAATGTCAACGCCTGCGGGTGGCAGTTCGAACTGTGAATGACTTGAAAGAGAAGTGGAGAGCCTTGAAAGGCGCTGTATTAAACAGAAAGAGGGACGAGAGGAAGACGGGAGGGGGCCGGCTCCAGCACCAGCAGTACCGTACGAGGACGCCATCCTCTACATCATTGGGGAAAGGTCCAACTTGATCTGTGGTGAGTTACTGTTTTGTATCGTTATCATTCCACATGAATTAAATATGCATTTCACTGCTCCATTCTGTAAACTTTCACATTATGATTTCATCCCCCAACCCCACCCTCCATCCCCACCCCCCATTCCCACCCCCCTTCCCCATCCCCCATCCCCACCCCCCATCAACCCCATCCCCACCCCCCATCCCCACCCCCCATCCCCACCCACCATCCCCACCCACCATCATCACCCACCATCCCCACCCACCATCCCCACCCACTATTCCCACACCCTCATCCCCACTCCCATCCAATCCTCCTCCCATCCCCTCCCCCCCCCATCCCCCCTACCCTCCATCCCATCCCCACCCTCCATCCCACCCCCATCCCTACCCCCATCAACCCCATCCCCACCCCCATCCCCACCCACCATCACCCCATCCCCCCCATCCCCACCCCCATCATCACCCCATCCCCCATCCCCAATCCTCACCCCCATCCCACCCCCATCCCCACCCCTCATCCCCACCACCCCATCCCCACCCACCCATCCCCACCCCCATCCCACCCCTCATCCCCACCCCCCATCCCCACCCCCAACCCCACCCCATCCCACCTCCATCCCCACCCACCCCATCCCCACCCCCATCCCCATCCCCATCTCCACCCCCATCCCCAACTCCCATCGCCAAACCCCATCCCCACCCCCATCCCCAACCCCACTCCCATCCCCACCCACCCCATCCCCAAACCCAATCCCCACCCCCATCCTCTACCCCCATCCCCAACCCCCATCCCCACCCCCATCCCCACCCCCATCCCCACCCCCATCCCCACCCCCCATCCCCACCCCCATCCCCACCCCCATCCCCACCCCCATCCCCACCCCCATCCCCACCCCCATCCCCACCCACATCCCCACCCACCCCCATCCCCACCCCACCCCCTCCCCACCCCCATCCCCACCCCCATCCCCACCCTCCATCCCCACCCCCATCCCCACCCACCATCCCCACCCCCATCCCCACCCCCATCCCCACCCCCATCCCCACCCCCATCCCCACCCCCATCCCCACCCTCCATCCCCACCCCCATCCCCACCCACCCCATCCCCACCCCCCATCGCCATCCTCCATACCCACCCGGTCCCGGAAAATCCTGTTTCTTCGCAGAAGACGCCGCTGTCGTGCTCGGAAAAACAAAACGGCCGCCATATTTACACGCGTTTAGGCCCTCTATCGGACCTCGGAGGTGCGATAACTTTATACGCGAAAATCCGTATAGGATAGGCTAACCAGATTGACGTGCATACCGATTGTTCCCGCCTATCCGCCCGTATAGGGGATAAACGCGATTAGTCCACTAAACGGACCGAAGTGCATACGAGCCCAGGCCCAGGCTGTGTTAGGGCTTATACGCGGTTAGGGCCCGTGTAGCTAACCGCGTTTAAGCTCTAAACGCGTTTATGCTAACCGCTTCTGACGTGCATACAGGCCCTGGTCTCTAGTGTTCTGGCTTATCCAGTTCCAGCATCTGCTGACTGACATAGCGCTTGCACTTGTGTGCACTGATGGCTAAAAAGGCCGAGCTGCCTACAAGTGCTGTGGACTGTGCGGTGTACAAAAGCCCTAGCTCACACCTTGGCAACAAGGACTGTGGTATTGATACCCTGGCTCTTTAGCTAGTTGGCGAGAGGTTCATACATCGCCCGTTTGTCTTGCTGCCACTCTTCCATCTTGTCTTCCACTGGAACAGTCAGCTCCAGGAGTACCATTCTTTTGGTCTCTGCAGAGTACAACACAGTGCCCGGTTGCTACCCTGTCTCTATGGTCTCCTCTATGTACTGTCCTCGCCATTTGAGGTCGGTGGCGAGCGTCCAGTCCCATGCGCCGGTCAGGACATCGGATGTTGCCATCCGTCATCGATCTGTTCGCCCTGACGAACTTGCCCTCTAAATTTTTTCGGAGCCTTTCGTCACTTGCGGTGCACCATCCTATAAGCAAGCATCTCCATGTATGTGCTCTCCCCCCGAGAGATTCACAAAGTGTAACGGGCCAAAACACTTGATGACGGGGTACTCCTCTCTGAAGACCGTCTGTTGATTCGCTCCGTTGGGAGTTTCTTGCCGCTACATCAGGAGTTGGTAACATACTTAGCAGAAGGCTGCTTTATTGCTCTTAAACTTTTAGGCATCTCCTTTGCTGTGCTGGTCAGGCATGCTCACGAATCGGCAACTGGGGAAGTCAATCAGCGCACTAGGTCTGATTGGGGTCTCTTCAGCCTTGCAATAGTCAGAGGGGTACAAAACAAGAAGACAAGGTGTTTTAGGCACTTGCAATGTGCCGATGACGCCACCATAATTACTAAAGAGAGGGAGACTCTCAGCAACTCTTGACAAGCTTTGCTGCAACTTGCAAGAATGTTGGGCTCACCATCAACCACAAGAAAACGCAGGTGGTGGGCCAGGATGTGGGCAGTGTGTTTCTGTCAAAACTGGGGACTACAAACTGGAGACCGTTCCAGTATATGAACTATGTCATCTCGGATTGCCTCTCGCTCGTATCAGAATTCAGAAGAGACACTGTGAAGGCTGCAGGTACACCATTCAGGCTGAATAAGATCTGTAGTCAAAAGGCTCTCTCTCACAGCACACCAAAGTTCACGTTTTCACGGCCTGCGTCCGAAGTACCCTGCTGTATGGCATGAGGCGTGAACCTTTCCAGCAAGACAAGAACGAGGCCTGAATGCCACCCGTTTGCGCTGATCGAGACGCATCCTGGGCATCACTTGGAGAGACTGCATACCCAACAGCGCAGTCAGAGAGAGAGAGAGAGAGAGAGAGAGAGAGAGAGAGAGAGAAAGAGAGAGAGAGAGAGAGATAGAAAGTGAGAGAGAGAGCGAGAGAGAGAGAGAGAGAGAGAGAGAGAGAGAGAGAGAGAGAGAGAGAGAGAGAGATCACGAGTCACCTCCATGTATACCTATCTCAAGCAAAAGTGACAGCGTTGGCTGACACCTTCCGTTTGAAGGATAGATTTATACCCAAAGATCTCTATGGAGCAGTGGTAAAATAAAGAGATCAACCGTTCGTCCTCAGCTGCTCCGCTAACACATATGCAGATCGAATCTCAAGGCACTTGGAATCGATTTGGACCCCTTGAAATAAATTTTTCATACAGAAGCGCCTGAAGACAGGGATGCAGAAAAGTATCTCCCCGTTTGATGATAGAGCGGAAGGATGCCTAGCACCTCATAAGGAAAGCCCAATTTCAGGCTTTAACCTCCACATACGAACGCATGGCTTAGACTGTCACTCCTGTGTTGGTCTCCAAAGCAACAATAGACCCTGTCGACTGCACGGGACTGGCATCCAGCAGCACAAACCCATGGTTCTGCGGGAGTAATGGACGCCTACCATTGCAAGCAGCAAATACACGTATGTAGTAATGGCAATGACACGAGCGGCAGCAGAAATAACAGGAACCGTTGCAGTAACAATTAAGAAGCTCTCAAAATTGCTCACATTTCTATATTGAACAATGTTTTTCCTATATCTTTTTTTTTACATTTGGCAAAGATAATTTAAACATGGCAGAGTTACCGTGGGAAAGAACCAATTTTTGAATCATTGCATGTTTAAAGAAAATTTGCAGCTACATATTAATTCCAAAAATATGCTAAGGCCAAGAGGAGTTCTTGTTGTGGACACAAACAATGCAACAATACAGCGACATTGAAAAGGCTGTCAGCGTCAGCATCAATCATAGCAAAAGGGAAAGTTATATATGTGCAAGGGCAGTGTTACCCATGCAAGAGCTGAGAATATTCTTCGCGTTGTATTGCGTCTTTAAGTAGTTTGCAGAATTGCTTACCTTTCAAGCAGATGTATTCAGCCAAAGAGAACTTTGACAAACCCTTGTCGCCGAAACAGTATTCTTTTCCAAGGCGCGCAGCAGTGACACAGTTAGGCTTATTCCAGCACTCTGTGTATGAGAAGTTGAAATGGAAGTCCGATAAATCTGCAAAGCAGTCATTCTTTTCAGGAAGACAGCAGTCATTGCAGTTGTTTGTTTTGGAGCATGCGCTGCCTGCAGGTTTGAATCCATGCAGCATTCTAACGATAAAGACATGTTCATCTGACCCACAATCCATGGACAAAATGCCGGTGCAGTTTGGCCAGTTGATGCAAGCACTCGCAGATTTGGCACATGGTCTCGGCTCGGTGCCTGAAATGAAGAAAATAAAACGTTTATTATATGTTGCTGGTACGGTGGGCTTACATTGAGTCGTAACATCACAGACGCTACATAGAAAGACGTGGAGCTTCTTTAGAGCCTTCATGTAAAAAAATCGAGGATGCGGAAGAGTTGTGTCCCTTGGATTTGGGTGGGTCATTCACATGGCTTTGCGGAGCCAAGCGCAGTAAGTTGTGAGGTAAAGGACACAATCACCAAACCTGTACTTTTATGACATATGAAATCTCAAAATATCGTATATACAGTTCTTGTTCCATTCGATCACAGTGTATCTGCATTGTGCGTAATGAACGGTCGCCGGGACATTTTTATTTGTGATCTAAACGGAGATAAGAAAGTGTGTTCAACTTGCTGTTCTGTGTATTTGGGGAACCGAAAACATGTTTTCCGGCATGACTGTACTTGTAGCGAGCATTGGAGCCAGAACTCGCGTGGCAAAAGACTGTGCTTGTAGCGAGCATTGGAGCCAGAACTCGCGCGGCAAAAGACTGTGCTTGTAGCGAGCATTGGAGCCAGAACTCGCGCGGCATGACTGTGCTTGTAGCGAGCATTGGAGCCAGAACTCGCGCGGCAAAAGACTGTGCTTGTAGCGAGCATTGGAGCCAGAACTCGCGCGGCAAAAGACTGTGCTTGTAGCGAGCATTGGAGCCAGAACTCGCGCGGCACGACTGTGCTTGTAGCGAGCATTAGAGCCAGAACTCGCGCATAAGAATATTTTCTTATGATGGGAAATCGCACACACATAGTTGTATACAGTGGTCAGTAATTTCAGCAACGAAGTTCTTTTGCGTGGTTTTCCTCTATTTCTATCCGTTGTGATAGTGTTGCCGTCCTCCATCAGTCAATGATAGTTCGACCTCACAACACAATACACAACAAAACAATTCAATACAATGCACTACAATACACTACAATACAACACGATACGATATGATACAATGCAATGCAATACAATACAATACAATACAAAACATTACAAAACAATACAATACAATACAAAACAATACAAAACAATACAATACAATACAATACAATACAATACAATACAACAATACAATACAATACAATACAATACAATACAATACAATACAATACACCTGTATTACTGTTGTAGCCGAATTTGATGTATCGACCACATGCATTAAAAAAACTCTGATGTGAAGACCAATACATGATATGTATATAACAAAATTAATGCTTAAATATGTACATGAGTTAAGAGAAAAATAATTATTTACATACATTTGCTTGAAAATGTAGCAGATATACAAACACATCGAGTCGTGTACATTAACATCAAGAACAAATCAGAATAAGAGGATATAATCATACCATATGTATTATAACATAAGCGTGTGAAACTTCACAGAAAAGGGAAGCCTAAACAAAGAAGGTAAAATAGTCTCTAAGTAAAATTTTAAAAGCACTGACGAAAAAAAGAAGAAGAAAAGAAACCAACTGCCTCTTGTTACAAAGTCTTAAGGCTTCAGGAATAAAAGAACGGCTGAATCGCATACACTTACCAGACTCTCCCTTGTGCGCATACACAGATAGAGGTATACTCACAACTAGCCAGGAAGTTTTGGAAATACGAGGTAATACAATTACAAACAAATGCGCATGGATAATTCTCTCTCTCTCTCTCTCTCTCTCTCTCTCTCTCTCTCTCTCTCTCTCTCTCTCTCTCTCTCCCTGCCTCTCCCTCTCCATCTCTCCATCTCTCTCTCTCTTTCTCTCTTTGTGTGGCGAGACAACGTTTTTCCCATCTTCTGTATTATTATTATTGTTATCATGTGTCTGCTGAGCCGTAGCACTTAGTGACTTTTCCCTGCCCTGAGCCGGTGTTAAGTGAGAAATGACCCCTGTGTAGGGAAAATGACTTGGAAATGCTATGAGTTGTGTTCTCCACTGGTGATTTCACGTCAACCAATCTATGACTTTGTGCTGGTCGAACTGATCAATCAGAGCGGAGTTAGACGAGCTGTGACAGGATTGGACCGAGTGGACAGTATGACGTCAGAGAGTGCATATAAGCCAGTGCTGTGGAATGCTCAGCGCGTCCTGACATTTAATTTCATAAGAGCAGAATCCACGGAGATGCGGGCGCCCTGCTTACGTTAGGTTTTTCCATGGCGGTGGCCATGTTCATGAGAAGAGGAGAGTGAAATAGAAGTGAGAAGGAGCCTCAGCCCGCCACAGAACTGATGGAGAAAAGCCCACTTGCCAGTGGCCCAGTGAAGGTGTTGGACTGCCTGCCTGCCTGCCTGCCTGCCTGTCTGACGCCCAGACGGCCTGTCCCGCAGAAAACCGACTCCCCTACGGAAACGAGGAAAGAAGAACAAGTCCCCTCCACCTCTGCCAACCAGAGCCAGCACACCAGAGAGAAAGATGAACCGCCATATTTTCATCGAAGTGGTGAATTTCCCCGAGTCACCGGCTGAAATGTCGCGTGTGCTCTACCCCTCCATTCCCCTGTCTTACCCCAGTGTAGCACGCGCTAGGCGTGGGGGTTAAGCCCGTGCAAGAACTGCACAGCGTTTTCGTCGAGAGGTCAGATAAGTACATTTGTTTTACTCGGCTCAGTGGCAGACGTTATTTTCCATGTTTGTTTATTTTCCTTGCTAGTTTTGTCATGAATAATGAGTTTCTGGTCAACTATTCTTGCATTTGATATAATTTGTGGCGCTTGCCGCCCACTCCCCTTTCTAGGGTGATTGCTGTTGATGAATTAAACAATCCTTTTGAATATTGATACCGTGTTGCCATTTCCTTAATGTCAGACATTTTACATCCATAGTCTGGTTAGGGAAATGAAGGTGCGTGCATTGTTTCTTAAAGATTTTACCCCTAGACAGAGTAACAAGCCATAATTTATTCATTTGAGATGAATTAAATTTAAGTGAAGAACGAGCACGTCACACTTTGTCTGTCTCTCTCTCTCTCTCCCTCCCTCTCCCTCTCCATCTCTCTCTCTCTTTCTCTCTATGTCTGTCTCTCTCTCTGTGTCTCTCTCTTTGTCTCTCTCTCTTTGTCTCTCTCTCTTTGTCTCTCTCTCTTTGTCTCTCTCTCTTTGTCTCTCTCTCTCTTTGTCTCTCTTTATCTCTCTCTCTCTCTCTCAAAATAATTAATAGCAAGTTACACTTCTTTCGCGTTTCTGAAGTGGAGCCAAATCCATTTTACATGTGTGTGTGCGTGCGTGCGCGCGCGTGCGTGTGTGCGTATGTGTGCGTATGTGTGTGTACGTACATGCGTGTGTGTGTGTGTTTGTGTGTGTGTGTGTTTGTGCGTGTGTGTGTGTGTGGTTGTGTATGTTCCCATATAAAAAACAACCCTGCAAGACCATTCAAACAAAACCGGAGTTAATCAAGACTTGTATAAGTCTTGTGTAGGCTAGAAATGGCGACAGGTTAATCTCATCAGAATCATAGTCAGACTAATGTGCACAGCGTTACATTAAATTCTGCACTACTTGCGCTTCGCGCGACATGGCTGCCGCCGTCTCCGCAACACGCTACCATCAGCCAGGTCTTCCGCTGTCGTCCCTGCATTCTTGGTCGCCGCTATCACTGGGCTGCTTGATCTGCCAGACAGCGCATGCTCACCCGTCATATATGTATATAGAAAGATAGAGAGAGAGAGAGAGAGAGAGAGAGAGAGAGAGAAGGGGGAGAGAGAGGAGAGAGAGAGAGAGAGAGAGAGAGAGAGAGAGAGAGAAGGGGGGAGAGAGAGGAGAGAGAGATAGAGGAGAGAGAGAGAGAGAGAGGGGGAGAGAGAGGAGAGAGAGAGAGAGAGAGGGAGAGAGACAGAGAGAGGACAGAGAGAGAGGCAGAGAGAGAGAACGAACGAACGGACAAACGAAATACGTTATTTGTTTAGGCCTCTGGCCCATCACAACACAATGTTTTTTACATCACTCTGGTTGTGCTGACGGCACCTCTTCTTCTAAATGCATGCAACGAGTACAACGCCACAAATCTTATCGTTTTGACATTGTCGGATGCCAGCACCATCGCAATATCAACACGTTTCGCTGGATCAAAAAAAAAACAACAACATAGTTTTGCCTTATATCTGCGTAGGCCGGGCATCTAAACAGGAAATGAATATCATCTTCATTTTCCTTTTTGCATGATGGACAAATGAAAGACTGCTGACAATCATGTGTGAAGCGGTGTATGTGGATGCTTAACTCGCTAAAACTGGCACGAAAACAGACAAATACATCTTTAATGATTCGCCGATCAATCGTGCACAAATACTGTTCCCGGCTGAAAACACATTTGAATTGCCTATTGAAGGCATACCTTTCACTGCTTGCAAGGAAGTTGTACCGAACTTATACATATTCGGTTATTAGACATTCCCGCAGTTCTTTTAGGAATTGCTTCTCATTCTGTACATATTGCAGTCTCCACAAATTTTCTAAATTGTGTTTACACAGCAATGTTTGTATATCCTGCGCCCAATTTTTCTCTCCAGACTGTAGCAGCACATTGTATACATTACGAGGATATCTAGTTGGATCAATTCGCAAGATTCGTAACCAATATCTAATTGCACGTATCCTGGCATTTTTGTATTAAGAAATCTGCCTGTTTCGCCATATGTAATTACATTGCGTGCCTGAGTTGGTTAGTGTAAAAACCGTTTCAAGGCCTGTAAGTGAATGATTTCCACATTCGAACAGTCATAGAGACCCCACAATTCTGACGAGTACATGGGAATAGGATATATTTGCGCATCAAAAAGTTTAAAGAAGACGTTCGGCGAAACATCACCCATTTTTTTTACACACTAGATGACCTGAAGCAAACCCGCTTTTGCCCTCTCCACCAGGTCTAGTTGTAAAGTTTTATATGACAGTCGTGTTTAGAAAATTGCTCCTAGATATTTGTATTCATTTACGACCTCCAACCTCTTGCCATCTAATACCCATTTTTCATGTTCGGCAAGAAACCCACCATTTCGAAACACTAAAACCTTTGTTTTATCGGAATTCACAACCAAACCGAGCTTGCTTGCTTCTTCCACTAGTACACTGAGCTGGTTCTGCAGACCTACAGGGGTGTCCGCGATAAGTACAATATCGTCAGCGAACAGGCGTAAGTAAACAGCTACAAAAATGGGCATCAGCTGAACACCATATTCGCCGTTTTGATTCATCATCTTGGCTACATACGTGATCAGTAGAGGAAATATTATTGGACTGCAACCTCGTTTCAGGCCCCGTTTGCACTCTAACAGATCAGTTCATCGTCCATTGCAACTTACACAATACCAAACTGAAGACTACATGCCCTGAATCATTTTCAACATCCTACTTCTCATCCCATGCGTTATCAGTACCTCCTACAACGCATCCATGTCCACCGAATCAAAGGCCTTCTTAAAATCGACGAAAGCTGAGTACAGCTTACGTCTCTTGGCAATATATTTCTGTACAATAATGTGAAGAATGTACATATTATCAACGGTGGAATGCCCTCTTCGGAAACCGGCCTGTTCTTCCACTATCAAATCGTTCGCATTCACCTAGGACATCAGCCGCTCGGTAAGTATGGAAGTGAATACCTTGCAGGATATACTAGTTAAACATATACCTCTGTAGTTATCTGGATTAACTGGGTCGCCTTTTTTGTGTAGATGGAGTTTGTCTATGCTTTGAGATACTGGCTTTTAGAGAAAATCAGATTGAAAAATGTACACATCGTTGGTATAAAATATTGCGATGTACATTTCAACATTTCAGCTAGTATTTCGTCCTGACCATCCATCCACCTTACCCTCTTTAAGCTTTTTTATAGCTGTAACAATTTAATCGTCAGTGATATGCTCATTCAGAAACGACAATTCTTCCTCGGACGATACAGTAGCAAACTAAACAATCTCCGGAGGATGGACAGGACCAGCAGACTGGAAAACTTCCCGGAAGTGATTTAACCATATGTTACTAGATATACGGCTGCCAGAGGATTTCTTAGCACCCAAAAGTCTAATCTCCTGCCAAAACTTAGCAGAATCACTTATGTTTTCAAAGATGCGCAATGTTACCATCTCCATATTACATGAGTCTTTTCTTTAATCATTTGTTTATAGTATTTCCTGTACAGATTATACCCAAGTTTAACCAATGTTGACATGTTGCGGAGAGAGAGAGAGAGAGAGAGAGAGAGAGAGAGAGAGAGAGAGAGAGAGACAGAGAGAGAGAGAGAACGAGAGAGAGAGAGGGGGGGAGGCAGAGAGAGAGGCAGAGAGAGAAGCAGATATAGAGAAAGAGAGAGAGAGAGAGAGAGAGAGACAGACAGACAGACAGACATACAGACAGACAGACAGACAGACAGACAGACAGACAGACAGACAGACAGACAGACAGACAGACAGACAGACAGACAGACAGACAGACAGACAGACAGACAGACAGACAGACAGACAGACAGACAGACAGACAGATAGACAGACAGGCAGACCGACAGACGGACAGACAAAGAGAGACAGAGATACACAGAAAAAGACAGAGAGACAGAGCGAGAGAGAGAGAGAGAGTACGAATGAACGAACGAACAATTTTATTGAACAGGCCACCGGCCCATTTCACGTGAACAATGTGCTTACATTTCAATTCTTAAGGAAAACAATTAATCAAAGTAAAAACTGTCATGCTCCGTGGACTCCAGAGCTTCTAGTCGGCGCTTGAACGCTTTGTACAGGTACATGCTCGTTGATCTAATAATTTTCATTTCTTTACTGGCCAAGAGAAGTTCTAAGAGGTCATCTCTATTCACATCTGTACAATCAAATATGAAACGTTCTCTCAAGTCCTGTAAGGCAAGACAATGGAGTTAAAAATGTACCTCCGTTTCTACATGCTCCCTGCACAGTGGACACAGTTCTAGGTTATTTCTTTTCATATATCTGTGTTTATGGCTAAATAGATCGGTAATTCCCATCCTAAATCGTATGTAAGCGTCCCTAAATACTTTTTTATCTAGAGCATAGAGATACTGTTCAATTACACAAGAAGTTTTTAAAAGTCTGTAGAAGGAGTATCTCTCACTATTCTTAACTTGTGCCTCCCAATCTGTGTAAAATTTGCCGTTGAGTTTCTCTCTGATGTTTCTCAAAAACGCTGTCTCATTTGATACCCTATGATTTGACCATACATCTTCATAGTTGCATTCGAAGTATAGTTTTCTAACCTTTAAGGCCCAAGAGCCTTCGTTGGATGTACACAGCATCATTTGGTATATTTTATAGGGTAACCTGCTTTCATCCATTTTTAAGAGTCTTAACCAGTATTTGATACTGCGTAACTTGGCATTGACCCACAGAGGAAAACGCCCGGTGTCACCATACACATTAGCATTAGGAGTACCTGATGAAACATTCAAAAAACTTTAGATGGCGTATAGGTGTACACTCTCTACAGTCTGACATCCATCCATTCCCCAGATATCAGCCCCATACAAAAGGATCGGCTGAATCTGAGAATCGAATAGTCTAAAGTAAACGTCAGGTGTTACTTGATGGGTTTTTCTCAGTGACCTTATCAAAAGTATAAGAGCAGATTTAGCTCTACAGGCCAAATCATTTTGAGTTACATTTGAGCATAACTTCGCAGATAGCATGTTACCAAGGTACTTGTATTCACTTTGTACTTCTAGTCGTACCTCACCAAGGTACCATCTTTCATGTCTAGCTAAATGTCCACCCAGTCTGTAGACCACTACTTTCGTTTTTTCTGTGTTGACCATCAGACCAAGTCTATAAGCTGCAGTTTTCAGGCAGTTTAATTGATTTTGAAGACCTACTACTGTGTCCGAGAGCAAAGCAACATCGTCTGCAAAAAGGAGAGCACTCAAGACGGGCGAGATAGAGAGAGAGAGAGAGAGAGAGAGAGAGAGAGAGAGAGAGAGAGAGAGAGAGAGAGAGAGAGAGAGAGAGAGACGTAGTGAAACACTCAGATGTACAAATGAAAGAATACATATAATGTGAAGCAAAATATAAGTAAGTCTGCCCGCTGAAATGTATGTATAATGTATAATGTACTTATATTGCGCGCACTTAAAGCCCAAAGGCTGCTCAGTGGCGCATGCACACACAAAAAATGTCACGAATTTTCCATGGTTCTAGGATGTCCCTAGTAGGGGTCGACTAGGATCCCCTGGTCAGCAAGACGCGCTTGGCGGAAAAGGCACGTCTTGAGGCTTCCTCTGAACTTCCTCTGCTTTGGCTCCTGACGCATGGTCCCATTACAGTGATGTCCAATGCAGACATAACACGTATGATCTATCGAAAGTATTCTGGGAGGCAGAGAGAGAGAGAGAGAGAGAGAGAGAGAGAGAGAGAGAGAGAGAGAGAGAGAGAGAGAGAGAGCGTAAAACAGGTGACAACCCTACCTGTTAGAAGCAGACACTCCATGGCAATCAGTAGAAACAGCAGACTCCGTCTACTTGCATTTTCCCGCATACTGAGGCAGAAGGGGAGATGTTTTGATCGTCAGACAGCGGGATATCAACCTCAGTTGTTCTGTCAGAACACAGTGTTCGCACTAAACACGGAAGAACGAACATATATGTCCGAAGTCTGCCAGGATAAAACACAATATTCAACTGTCACTGTGATGACCCGTAGGCTAACATAGTCCCTATGATTCAGGATGTGCTATAGGCCGAAGCTTGTTATCAGCGGTTTTATCAGTGTCACGCTGCCCGACCGCGATAAACGCAAGAATTATGGCAACATATTGCAATGGTTGGACTTTAAACAAATATAGCACACACAACTTACATGTATGTGCTGTTTGCTCCATGTAACCATCTGTGTGTGTGGCATCTAGTTTAGCTATTTCGATAGAGCCACGAGCACTAAATATCACCAACAGTGAGGCGTTTCAATGCAGTGTTGATTGTTATAAAGCGCTCTGCGGGTTTGGGTGTATTGTATATGAAAAAGTCTTACTTAATTCGAGAATATGGGAGAAAGTATATAAGCAATGGCAGTGACAGAACGTTTCTATGAAACTAAATCATTCTCAACAGAACATGCGGCTTACATTGTTTGCAACCTCAGGAATAATGCTGACTAAATCAAGATATTAACAGTGATGAATGACTTTTATAACGCGTCGTCTCTGAAGGCCATATAAGGCCTTTACTCACGTACATTACTAGAGCTGATAAGAGTAGGAGCAAGTTAGGTCTCGTTTCCTAAGTTATTTGCCTGCTACCCACCGCGTCTGGAGACAGAGTGGGTCTATCCTTACCCCCAACCCACACAGGCGTCAAACCAGGAAGTGGTGGCTCTGACTCAGAAAGGGCCAAACGCTATCAACAGGCTTGTCTGAAACCGATGATTGAAGCAACCAAAGTTCCTCACGCTGCAGACATACAGCTTGGGACTTTGAAATGCAAACACTGTTGACTATCTGCTGAAAACGCGTGTGGTCTCTCGATATCCATACATCTCAAGGTATTTGTTGAGTCACTTTGCTCCTTTATCTCTGCATTATCCACAGACCTCCTTTTATATTCTTCTCCTCCTCCTCCTCCCCCTCCCCCTCCCCCTCCCCCTCCCCCTCCCCCTCCTCCTCCTCCTCCTCGTCCTCCTCCTCGTCCTTCCCCTCCTCCTCCTCCTCCTCCTCCTCCTCCTCCTCCTCCTCCTCCTCCTCCTCCTCCTCCTCCTCCTCCTCCTCCTCCTCCTCCTCCTCCTCCTCCTCCTCCTCCTCCTCCTCCTCCTCCTCCCCCTCCCCCTCCCCCTCCCCCTCCCCCTCCCCCTCCCCCTCCTCCTCCTCCTCCTCGTCCTCC
>JAWQFJ010014487.1:20000-26653 GCA_034096865.1 Theodoxus fluviatilis | reverse complement strand
ACAAACACAATATGACATTGAAATGGGAGCAAGAAACAAACACAATATGACATTGAGAAGGGAACAGGAAACAAAGAGAGCAGGAAACTAACACAATATGAAATTGAGAAGGGAGCAGAAACAACACAATATGACATTGAAAAGGAGCAGGAAACAAACACAATATGACATTGAAAAGGAGCAGGAAACAAAACACAATATGACATTGAGAAGGAGCAGGAGAAACAAACATAATATGACATTGAAAAGGGGGCAGGAAACAATCACAATATGACATTGAAAGAGAGCAGGAAACAAACACAATATGACATTGAGAAGGGAGCAGGAAACAAACACAATATGACATTGAGAAGAGAGCAGGAAACAAACACAATATGACATTGAAAAGGGAGCAGGAAACAAACACAATATGTCAATGAAAAGGGAGCAGGAACAATCACAATATGACATTGAAAGAGAGCAGGAAACAAACACAATACGACATTGAAAAGGGAGCAGGAAACAATCACAATATGACAATGAAAAGGGGGCAAGAAACAAACACAATATGACATTGAAATGGTAGCAAGAAACAAACACAATATGACATTGAAATGGGAGCAAGAAACAAACACAACTATGACATTGAAATGGGAGCAAGAACAAACACAATATGACATTGAAATGGGAACAGGAAACAAAGAGAGCAGGAAACAAACACAATATGACATTGAAAAGGGAGCAAGAAACAAACACAATAGACATTGAGAAGGGAACAGGAAACAAAGAGAGCAGGAAACAAACATAATATGACATTGAAAGGAAGCAGGACAAACAAACACAATATGACATTGAAAAGAGAGCAGGAAACAAACACAATATGACATTGAGAAGGGAGCAGGAAGCGAAGAGCAGGAAACTAACACAATATGAACTTGAGAAGGGAGCAGGAAACAAACACAATATGACATTGAAATGGGAGCAAGAAACAAACACAATATGACATTGAAATGGGAGCAAGAAACAAACACAATATGACATTGAGAAGGGAACAGGAAACAAAGAGAGCAGGAAACTAACACAATATGAACTTGAGAAGGGAGCAGGTAACAAACACAATATGACCTTGAAAAGAGAGCAGGAAACAAACACAATATGACATTGAGAAGGGAGCAGGAAACAAACACAATATGACATTGAAAAGAGAGCAGGAAACAAACACAATATGACATTGAGAAGGGAGCAGGAAACAAACACAATATGACATTGAAAAGGAGCAGGAAACAAGAGAGCAGGAAACAAACACAATATGACATTGAAAGAGAGCAGGAAACAAACACAATATGACATTGAGAAGGGAGCAGGAAACAAACACAATATGACATTGAAAAGGGAGCAGGAAACAAACACAATATGACATTGAAAAGGGAGCAGGAATCTATCTCAATATGACATTGAAAAGGGAGCAGGAAACAAACACAATATGACATTGAAAAGGGAGCAGGAAACAAACACAATATGACATTGAAAAGAGAGCAGGAAACAAACACAATATGACATTGAAATGGGAGCATGAAACAAACACAATATGACATTGAAATGAGAGCAGGAAACAAACACAATATGACATTGAAAAGGGAGCAGGAAACAAACACAATATGACATTGAAAGAGTGCAGGAAACAAACACAATATGACATTGAAAAGGGAGCAGGAAACAAACACAATATGACATGGAGCAAGAAACAAACACAATATGACATTAAAATGGAAGCAGGAAACAAACACAATATGACATTGAAAAGGGAGCAGGAAACAAACACAATATGACAATGAAAAGGGAGCAGGAAACAACACAATATGACATGAAAGGGAGCAGAAACAAACACAATATGACATGAAAGGGGCAGGAAACAAACACAATATGACATTGAAAAGGGAGCAAGAAACAAACACAATACGACATTGAGAAGGGAGCAGGAAACAAACACAATACGACATTGAAAAGGGAGCAGGAAACAAACACAATATGACATTGAGAAGGGAGCAGGAAACAAACACAATGTAACATTGAAATGGTAGCAAGAAACAAACACAATATGACATTGAAAAGAGAGCAGGAAACAAACACAATATGACATTGAAAAGGAAGCAGGAAACAAACACAATATGACATTGAGAAGGGAGCAGGAAACAAACACAATATGACATTGAAAAGGGAGCAGGAAACAAACACAATATGACATTGAAAAGGGAGCAGGAAACAAACACAATATGACATTGAGAAGGGAGCAGGAAACAAACACAATATGACATTGAGAAGGGAGCAGGAAACAAACACAATATGACATTGAAAAGGGAGCAGGAAACAAACACAATATGACATTGAAAAGGGAGCAGGAAACAAACACAATATGACATTGAAAAGAGAGCAGGAAAAGTATGCCAATGTAGGCAGACGTTTTTTTTGTAGAAAACAACAGCTTTTCAGAAAATAGTTGTATCTCTTCTTGTGAGATCAAGATGTTGTCAGTCTCAATCATCCGTGTTTTTTACTCAGCTCTCACGACCCATCATCTTTCTCGAAAGGTCCGCTTTTCTGCATTCTTTGCTTTACTTCCCGACCAGACGTGATCAGTATTCCTGCTGTTACGCGACTGGGAGATCTACAGGTGGTACAGATACTTTGTCTGCGTTGCGAAGCCATGAGTGTGCGCGTGTCCCTGTTCCACCAGCCACCTCAGCAATCTGCCTGATCAGCAAGACGCAAATATCACGCGGAGCTTCCCAGAGGCAAGCTGCAAAGTTTAGCGTGCAACGTACGTTTTCTTGCTCAAGTGGAAAGCAGCTAAGTGGTTTTGGCGAACTCATTTTTCTCCCCAATACAACCTCGTCGACAAATCGCGCTTGTCACTTTTTCAAGGCAGGAAACTTGATCACTAGGAAGATGCCGCCTCAAAGTGCAACTCGCAGTTGCTGGAGGAAAACAGCTCGGCACAATCATCCAGAGCACTCCCCGTGACCTCCACCCCTGTTCTGACACAGTTTCGCGACCTCGCTCTGCCGCGAAGACTTTGCCACCTGGAACCGTTTGGCATCCGCATGCAGAGCACGCCCCCAGTTTACATAGCTCCACTGCTGATGGCAAGATGAGCTCTGTGGCTCCATTCTGCCGGCTTGAAGGGCGTGATGTGGTGTGGATGGCGGTGCCGCGGTGCATTCGAGCGTGGCATTTAGTTATCAGGCGTGCACACACGCAGGCACGCACGCACACAAAATTGCACGTAACAATACGTCACGTCGATATAAAGTAACTGTCTGTTTCTGAAAACTCGTAGTTTATTGCAATCGCTGAGAGCAAAGGACGTTTCATAGGGTTAGGGTTATGCAGGTGGCTGTGTCGTGAAAAAACACAAAGCATTTCCAGAGTGTAGCGGACGCTAAGGACGGCAGTTTGACCTGAGGAGTTTGTCTACTGCAGCCTCTCCACAACAGTTTGTCTACTGCAGCCTCTCCACAAAAGTTTGTCTACTGCAGCCTCTCCACAAAAGTTTGTCTACTGCAGCTTCTCCACAAAAGCCATACTACAGCAGTCCTTCTTAAGCAGACTGCCTGCAACGATTCATGCTTTAAGTATCTCTCTCTCTCTCTCTCTGTCTCTCTCTCTCTCTATCCCCCCCTCTCTCTCTGTCTCTCTCTCTGTCTCTCTCTCTCTCTCTCTCTCTCTCTCTCTCTCTCTCTCTCCCCGCCACGTTACCGTGAAGACAGAGGAGGGCGTTGACGAGATGGGAATAACGCGTCTAGGGTTTCTCCTCCCACGTGTTTGCCTTCACTGCCAGACTGCAGCCAGAACCAGCAGTCTGCTGATGCCACTGCTTGCTTCCTCACTAGTGACTCATACAGTCTTCTTCCTCCTCCTCCTCCTCCTCCTCCTCCTCCTCCTCCTCCTCCTCCTCCTCCTCCTCCTCCTCATCATCATCATCATCATCATCGTCGTCGTCGTCGTCGTCGTCGTCGCCGCCGCCACCGTCGTCGACATCATCATCGTCATCGTCGTCATAATCATTAACGGCATCATCGTCATCAGTATCACCACCAGCCGCAGAAGCAAGGTACCTGTTCCTTATTCACGCACACACATATTAACTTGTGCTGAAAGTTTACGTTCGGATGAGACCGTTCAGATCATCTACATCAGGAGTGGCAACTCGCTTTCTGTTGACACGGAAGAAATAAAGTGTCCAGCACAGCAAGGCCGCGTTTCTACAGCACAGGAGTCGTCCATGAAGCAGTGTAAGCAGGTCTTGTCAAGCACAGCCCTTCCCTTCCTCTTCATCTGCAACCTACTTTCCGCTACAGTCCGGCCAAACCGGTTCGCTTCTTTCACTATTCCTCTTTGAGCTGGCTGTCCTAACAGCGATCTTCATAAATAGTCAACGGACGTTTGTTTGAGTGACAAATTGTCCTGCTCTGTAAACACAGATCAAAACGCGCAGGCTGTGAAAAGTTATTGCTTCCTTTCCTGCTATTGGTCACATCAAGTTTGCTTTGTACAAATGGTTTGTTTTGACATTTCTCATTCAGTACTCATTGTTGATTTGTAGTCGCTTCCGTCTAGTCCACCACAGTACAACACCTCTGTCTTGCCTCGACACACGTCGCAACATGCCGTAGACTGTACATAGCAGTGCTGGGCACATAAGCAGGAACGAGCTAGCGCGATATTCAATGATGTACTTAGAGGCGCTATGAACGTACCAAGCAGAAAGACTCGCACACAGATATTCGCAGTGTGAATGCACACAGATATTCGCAGTGTGAATGCACACAGATATTCGCAGTGTGAATGCACACAGATATTCGCAGTGTGAATGCACACAGATATTCGCAGTGCGAATGCACACAGTCTTGGCATGGAGCCACTGGAGGTCTTTCTTCCCCTGCACTGGCCATTCATGTCATGGCGGTTTAGTTCGCGCAAGCCGCGAGTCTGTAAGGCCAGCTGTCAACTATTTGCCAAACCTAGAAACGCTGGCTACAAAGGTCGCAAGCTCTCTTGTCAAATTTACTTTTCCCAGTCTCAGGTGCTCGTCAGGGCAGCGTGGAGAATTAGGGCGGCATCACGGGTGTGCAGTGCGCACCTAAATCTGGTCGCGTTGTCTGGAAAACTACTCGTCATCGTGGAAACTGGTGTTAGAGGGAAGATAACGTGACACATCTTATGCTAGAGTGAAACTACTTATGTTAGAGAGAAAAACGTGATGTGTGAGGGATAAAACCCCTGATGTTAGGGTAAAAATACTTTTGTTAGTGTGAAGATACTTAGAGCGGGAAAAAACTTAGAGTGAAAATACTTATGTTAAAGTAAAATACTGATGTTGGAGTGGAAAAAAACTTAGAGTGAAAATACTTATGTTAAAATGGGGAAAAAAACTGATACTAGAGTGAAAAAAATACTGATAATTTTTTATAAAAGTGAAAAAAGCTGATATTAGAGTGAAAAACCCGATGTCAGAGTGTGAAATGTGTCACTCAGCAAAACTTCTTATGCCCTGTTTCTGAAGCACCCAATCGCTTTCTCCTGGTCCAACCGTGTCGGGTGGTTATGCTGCCTACACTTAGGTTTTTTGTTTTTGTCCACGGACAAAGTTGGCATACACAGCTAATTAGAACGCAGAATTTGTCTGTTTCAGCAACAATAAAATACCTTTTGGGGGAATATCAATTTTACTAATACTGCAGGTTCTAAAACTGGAATGAGCACATCGTTAAAGCTCAGATGTTGCGAACCCTATTTGCTGATACAGATGAACACGTTGCTGACGTCTGGAAGAGGAAGCACTGTGTTGTGTTGTGTCGTGTCGTGTCGTGTCGTGCTGTGCTGTGCTGTGCTGTGCTGTGCTGTGCTGTGCTGTGTTGTGTTGTGCTGTGCTGTGCTGTGCTGTGTTGTGTTGTGCTGTGCTGTGCTGTGCCGTGCCGTGCCGTGCTGTGCTGTGCTGTGTTGTGTTGTGTTGTGTTGTGTTGTGTTGTGTTGTGTTGTGTTGTGTTGTGTTGTGTTGTGTTGTGTTGTGTTGTGGTATCATGCTTTGTAGGTCTGTGCACATTTGACCCACACAACGTTCTGCTCGGTATGCATGGAATTCAGCTGCTCCTCTAAGGCATGACTGGGTCTTGAGTGAGTGCTGAGGTCAGACTGAGGTCAGACTGAGGTCAGAGGTCAGGTACCTTCAGACTGGGTGAGGATGGCGTTCGGGTCACACACGGCGGAGCGGTTGACGCCTTCCCTGCCGCACTCCAGGGGTCGCCACCAGGGGTCGGGGTAATCCAGGTAGTCCCACGTCTCATAGCGAGGCTGCGCCTGGCCAGCGGCAAGCGTCGCCATAGCAACGCACACAGCCACAGTCAGCCATGTTCGCGTCATGATCTGAGAAGACAGAGGTCAGGAGTTGAGATGCAGCGACATGGAAACAGTTGAAATGGTTGTCATGGAAACCAGCAGCAATGGGTGTCATAAAAACCAGTAGCAATGGGTGTCATGGAAACAGTAGAAACGGGTGTCATGGAAACAGTTGACATAGTTGTCATGGAAACAGTTGACATGATTGTCATGGAAACAGTTGACATAGTTGTCATGGAAACAGTTGACATGATTGTCATGGAAACAGTTGACATGAT
>JAWQFJ010014487.1:12500-15000 GCA_034096865.1 Theodoxus fluviatilis | reverse complement strand
ACAGACAGCATCGCTTACGTGCGTACATACAGCGTCGCTGTACGTGTGTACAGACAGCATCGCTGTACGTGCGTACAGACAGCATCGCTGTACGTGTGTACAGACAGCATCGCTGCACGTGCGTACAGACAGCATCGCTTACGTGTGTACAGACAGCATCGCTTACGTGTGTACAGACAGCATCGCTGTACGTGTGTACAGACAGCATCGCTTACGTGCGTACAGACAGCATCGCTTACGTGTGTACAGACAGCATCGCTGTACGTGTGTACAGACAACATCGCTGTACGTGCGTACAGACAGCATGGCTGTACGTGTGTACAGACAACATCGCTGTACGTGTGTACAGACATCGCTGTACGTGTGTCCAGACAGCATCGCTGTACGTGTGTACAGACAACATCGCTGTACGTGTGTACAGACAACATCGCTGTACGTATGTACACACACGGTCGAGTATTCCCGTTTGGAAATACAATCCTTTCTTATTTATCTGTTAGTTCTTCAGCACCAATGATCATGGCCGCAGGGTAAGATCTGTGAGACTTCAGCACCAATGATCATGGCCGCAGGGTAAGATCTGTGAGACTTCAGCACCAATGATCATGGCCGCAGGGTAAGATCTGTGAGACTTCAGCACCAATGATCATGGCCGCAGGGTAAGATCTGTGAGACTTCCGTGGACACAACTGAAATATGGATACCACGTGACGGATAGAGAACGTTTTCTTCTAATAACGAAATACAGCTTTCATACAGTTCAAAACCGGGCATAGGACAAACAAAGGAGCGGGCGTTTTTACTGCCCTCTGTCTGCACGATTCCATGGTGACAGACATTTATGGGTAGCTCTACCCCAAGCATCACCACGGATTGGAGTACGAGAGGCCTCCACGCACCTACGGCTACTTGACGGAAGAGGGTCACCTCTGCGGGCATCGAACCCCAAACCCTCGACTCACTGGACGCCTTGCGCTGTCAGTGCGTCCGGAGGGAATTCACGCGGGTGAAACTCTCTGTCTGTCCACTGATTGACGCACGTCAATTCTGACGTCACTCCTCCCTCCCCACCCTTGTTGTCTTGACAATATTCGTGAACTTTCGCAAACAATGAGACCTTCGACAACTGAGCGCCGTGGTAACAACAACAACAACAACAACAACAACAAACCAGTCCATTCAGTCGGGCGATCAACATGTTCCTCTATTTGCAATATCATAATATAGTCATGGTAGCAATACATCATAGTGGTGATACACTGCATGGGTCATCCCACTCATCTTGTGGCGAGGATGGAGAGTGAGGAGGGTGGGGGGGATATTCATTATTCAAGTTCTCGTCGAAAGCAGAGATTGCTAAGTTGGTTAGCACAGCAGTAACACATTCAACATATGAATAACCGAAACACGATTACTTGCGCACGTACACACACAAGCAAGCACACGCATCACACACACACACACACACACACACACACACACACACACACACATGTACACACACACACACACAACACACGCAAATGCACATACATACAGGTACATGCACGCACACACACACATAACATAAACACATGGACTCACGCACACGCACATGCACGCACGCACGCACACACACACACCACATACACACGGACGCACGCACTAGCACACACAAACATACACATGCACGCACACACACACACATGCACGCACACACACATACACATATATGGACGCACGCACTAGAATACAGACGCGCACACACACACACACACACACACACACACTCACATGCGCGCGCACACACACACACATATGCACGCACACACACATAAACACATATGGACGCACGCACCAGCACACAGACGCGCACACACACACACACACACACACACACACACACACACACACACACACGCACACACACTCTCTCTCTCTCTCTCTCTCTCTCTCTCTCTCTCTCTCTCTCTCTCTCTCTCTCACACACACACACACATACTTTTTTGGAAAGCAGCAAGATACCCCACTCTAGCAGGAGGCCACAGCGATCCAGCTGTTGGAGTGCCGGGGAGCGGGCCCTGCAGTACTGAAAGCAGGAAGCCACAGCGATCCAGCTGTTGGAGTGCCGGGGAGCGGGCCCTGCAGTACTGAAAGCAGGAAGCCACAGCGATCCAGCTGTTGGAGTGCCGGGGAGCGGGCCCTGCAGTACTGAAAGCAGGAAGCCACAGCGATCCAGCTGTTGGAGTGCCGGGGAGCGGGCCCTGCAGTACTGAAAGCAGGAAGCCACAGCGATCCAGCTGTTGGAGTGCGGGGAGCGGGCCCTGCAGTACTGAAGCAGGAGGCCACAGCGATCCAGCTGTTGGAGTGCCGGGGAGCGGGCCCTGCAGTACTGAAAGCAGGAAGCCACAGCGATCCAGCTGTTGGAGTGCCGGGGAGCGGGCCCTGCAGTACTGAAAGCAGGAAGCCACAGCGATCCAGCTGTTGGAGTGCCGGGGAGCGGGCCCTGCAGTACTGAAAG
>JAWQFJ010014487.1:0-7500 GCA_034096865.1 Theodoxus fluviatilis | reverse complement strand
CTCTACCCTACAGTTACCCATACTTTCACGTATACTCATTTCTTCCTCTACCCCTACTCACACCCGTACTCCTAGCTCTACCCTACAGGTACCCATACTTTTCTGTATCCCTATCTCTACCGCCTCTCTCACCCACACTGTCACAACTATCCCGGCCTTCTGTTACATACATATATTCCTACCTCTATTCCTATTCTAACCCAGACTAACCTATCTCTACGTCTGCCCTCTACCATACTCTATTTCTACCCGTGTGCATGCGTGTGTGTGTGTGTGTGTGTGTGTGTGTATGTGTGTGTGTATTTGTGTGTGTGTGTGTGTGTGTCTGTGTGTGTACATGTGTGTGTGTCTGTGTGCGTGCTTATGTGAGGGTTGTATATATGCGTGTGTATCTGTGTATTGTTGTGTGTGTGTGTGTGTGTGTGTGTGTGCATGTGTGTGTGTGTGCGCGCGCGCGCGTGTGTGTGTGTGTGCACATTGCTACGGTAGAAATGTGAATGCATGTTGATATTAGAGATTTGACACTGCCATGCACTGCATTGACATCCAACAAACTCCTTCATGCCTGACAGCGCGGCCCGATGGTGTGAAGGCAGCTGTTTATGGCGACTCGACTTCTCGTCTTCCCCACAATAACTGTTTTCCCCAGAGAAAAATGCGAGTTGAAAACAATGTTTCAAGACCTCATACAAAGTGGAATCCAAGTCCACCACAACACAGCATACTTGCATGCGTACCCTCTCCCTGCCCCTCTCCCTGCCCCCCCCCCCCCCCCCCCTCCCCACTGCATTCTTGCCCTGACGCTACGCAAACGCCGCAACCAGCTTCCTGTGCAATGCACCAGCCAGACGTTTGTCACTATGTGTGCCAGTAACAACTTGTCTGGCCAACACAACATGAGAGAGAACAACATCACAACCCGCGCGCGCACACGCACAGTGAGAGAGAGAGAGAGAGAGAGAGAGAGAGAGAGAGAGATTGCAATGGGAGGCACAGCAGACTGCCTTGTAGAGGGGACTGAAAGAACGAGAAGGCACCATGCCCGGAAATTGTCAGAGAGGGGAGGAAACGCAGCCCAAGATAAGGAAAGGGCAGAGAGGGGAGTACACGCAGCCCAAGATAAGGAAAGGGCAGAGAGGGGAGTACACGCAGCCCAAGATAAGGAAAGGGCAGAGAGGGGAGTACACGAGGCCCAAGATAAGGAAAGGGCGGAGAGGGGAGTACACGCAGCCCAAGATAAGGAAAGGGCAGAGAGGGGAGTACACGAGGCCCAAGATAAGGAAAGGGCAGAGAGGGGAGTACACGCAGCCCAAGATAAGGAAAGGGCAGAGAGGGGAGGACACGAGGCCCAAGATAAGGAAAGGGCAGAGAGGGGAGTACACGCAGCCCAAGATAAGGAAAGGGCAGAGAGGGGAGGACACGAGGCCCAAGATAAGGAAAGGGCAGAGAGGGGAGTACACGCAGCCCAAGATACGGAAAGGGCAGAGAGGGGAGTACACGAGGCCCAAGATGAGGAAAGGGCAGAGAGGAGAGTACACGAGGCCCAAGATGAGGAAAGGGCAGAGAGGGGAGTACACGAGGCCCAAGATAAGGAAAGGTCAGAGAGGGGAGTACATGGAGCCCAAGATACGGAAAGGGCAGAGAGGGGAGTACACGATGCCCAAGATAAGGAAAGGGCAGAGAGGGAAGTACACGCAGCCCAAGATAAGGAAAGGTCAGAGAGGGGAGTACACGAGGCCCAAGATAAGGAAAGGTCAGAGAGGGGAGTACACGAGGCCCAAGATAAGGAAAGTTCAAGAAGAGGTGCACAGTGCGTTCACACCCAGGAAAGTCGCAGAAAAAGGGCATCACAGATCCATAGCGACAGTTTAGAGAGGGGCACAACAGGCCCCCTCTAAGAAAACACGAGAGGGGGTACATGGCCCCCATGCACGAGTGCAGTGCATGCAGTCTCACCTGGAGGGAAGTGCGGGCAGACAGGTGGTGAGATGCAAACACTCCACTCCCTCCCCCTGCAGCCCGCTCCCTCCCCACTCTGGGGCACAGCCCCACCACAGTCCCGTTCACACTGGCCCAAGCATCTTGGGATGAAGCTTCACTTCTGGCGTTGAGATGATGGGACGACGACGACGACGACGATGATGATGATGATGATGATGATGATGATGATGATGATGATGATGATGATGATGATGATGATGATGATGATGATGATGATGATGATGATGATGATGATAATAACAATTAGAAATGATTATTAGGAGGAGAAAAATTATGACGGCGGGGACAGTGGTAGTGATGGATGAGAGATGGTGATGATGAAGATGATGATGATGATGATGATGATGATGATGATGATGATGATGATGATGATGATGATGAAGATGAAGATGAAGATGATGATGATGATGATGATGATGATGATGATGATGATGATGATGATGATGATGATGATGATGATGAAAGAATAAATTTCGCACTTTCAAATAAATTATATCCAACGAATGGGACAGAGCATTGTGTACAAAGGTTTTGCTCTCTCTCTCTCTCTCTCTCTCTCTCTCTCTCTCTCTCTCTCTCTCTCTCTCTCTCTCTCTCTCTCTCTCTCTCTTTCTCTCTCTCTCTCTCTCTCAAAAGAATAAGCGGTCTTTCAAGCATAGTTAATATACTGGCGGGAGATAATGGGATGCTAAAGAGACGCAAGAAAAGGCTAGTGTGAACACAGCCCCGCCACTTCCCCCTAGTGTGAACACAGCCCCGCCACTTCCCCCTAGTGTGAACACAGCCCCGCCACTTCCCCCTAGTGTGAACACAGCCCCGCCACTTCCCCCTAGTGTGAACACAGCCCCGCCACTTCCCCCTAGTGTGAACACAGCCCCGCCACTTCCCCCTAGTGTGAACACAGCCCCGCCACTTCCCCCTAGTGTGAACACAGCCCCGCCACTTCTCCCTAGTGTGAACACAGCCCCGCCACTTCCCCCTAGTGTGAACACAGCCCCGCCACTTCCCCCTAGTGTGAACACAGCCCCGCCACTTCCCCCTAGTGTGAACACAGCCCCGCCACTTCTCCCTAGTGTGAACACAGCCCCGCCACTTCCCCCTAGTGTGAACACAGCCCCGCCACTTCCCCCTAGTGTGAACACAGCCCCGCCACTTCCCCCTAGTGTGAACACAGCCCCGCCACTTCCCCCTAGTGTGAACACAGCCCCGCCACTTCCCCCTAGTGTGAACACAGCCCCGCCACTTCCCCCTAGTGTGAACACAGCCCCGCCACTTCCCCCTAGTGTGAACACAGCCCCGCCACTTCCCCCTAGTGTGAACACAGCCCCGCCACTTCTCCCTAGTGTGAACACAGCCCCGCCACTTCCCCCTAGTGTGAACACAGCCCCGCCACTTCCCCCTAGTGTGAACACAGCCCCGCCACTTCCCCCTAGTGTGAACACAGCCCCGCCACTTCCCCCTAGTGTGAACACAGCCCCGCCACTTCCCCCTAGTGTGAACACAGCCCCGCCACTTCCCCCTAGTGTGAACACAGCCCCGCCACTTCCCCCTAGTGTGAACACAGCCCCGCCACTTCCCCCTAGTGTGAACACAGCCCCGCCACTTCCCCCGGGCTAGTGTGAACACAGCCCCGCCACTTCCCCCTAGTGTGAACACAGCCCCGCCACTTCCCCCTAGTGTGAACACAGCCCCGCCACTTCCCCCTAGTGTGAACACAGCCCCGCCACTTCCCCCTAGTGTGAACACAGCCCCGCCACTTCCCCCGGGCTGGCTGCAGGCAAGAGATACTCGAACCACTGAGCCGCTCCTCCAAAAATGGCAGTGGGGATTCTCGAGGCCCCCACACCAGCTCAAGCTGTTGCCAAGGTGACTGACACTGCACAGGACGCTATGCTGGGTCAGGGGCATAAAAGAGCGGCTGGCTTACACCTGACAGAAGGTGGGTTTGGGCGCGTTTGTTCAGCAAGTGGCTCGCCTGGATGGCTAGTCGGGGGCGAGCGAGATGCATCAACAGGTAATGAGCGAGAAACGTAGGCAAAGCCTAGCCCTCGTGATACTCCCAAAGCCGAGGTGTTTCCCTTGCCTCTGACCCTGGCGGTTGTGTTCGTTCGTTGGCACCGACCTCGATCACGTGGGCAGGACGCAAATAGATTTGTAGAATAGACCATAGTTCAACAGAGTTCACGTGTACAACAGATTTCCTGTGACTGTGGAGCGTAGTCGAGTCTAATGCACCGTGGCTGTATTTCGATGACCATCTTTTGCTGTGTGTTACATCGAATTTTGCAATGACACTGAAGTATGCATTGTAAATTTGCTGTTTTCTCTCTCGAGATTCTACGCCTAACAAACGCGCCCTTTGGCAAGACTGTTTCGGGAACTAGACTTCCTGCCTCGTCAACGCTGGGCCAATCAAATCCACGGGAGTGATGGAAGCCACTAGTAACGCTGAATGAGTCGAAGTCATAAACATTCGGGGACACTGTACCCCAGCCGTGCGTTCAAGACGACCTACCGGTAGCCTACCGGTAGCCGAGCAACCAATTTGCACTCTTGAACGACTCGTTATGACCGAACGGTAGCCAAGATGGCTTCCGCGATGCTATCTCATCGTCGCGGATTGCTCTTCTCAACCAAATGAGTAAACCAGCAGCTGCAGACTGCTCGTTCCTTGTGGAAGCTGATGAAATACGATAAGTTGTAGCTGTGCATGAATGCTCGGCATCGCTCGAATAGAAATGTATGTCAAAACGACAGTGCTAACTTGGTGTAAGCAAGAATATTTCGATGCTCACTTTAAGGGAGATTACACAACAAACAAAGGGCTAATGTAAGATATAAGAGTTGCTTCCCTTAAAATTGTTTCGCTATCTGTCGTGGAAATGTTTGCTCACATCTTGCCCGGTAACTATTTCAGAGCAGCTATTCTTTTAAAAAAGAAAAGTACAATATCAGCCTAACTTCTTGTAACGTCTCGCATAGGCTGGGTAATAATCACAGGTCGAAATGCGTGCCACAGCGCATATTTGTGATGACGACTTTCTTCCTTTCCCCGAAGGCAGCCATTTTGGTTATACAGGCGCAACAGCGTTCCGGCCCGGTACGTACCGGTCGATACCGGTAGCCGTACCAAGTCGTTCAAGAGACGAACGGTATCAACCGGTACGTACCTGTAGGCCTCTTGAACAGGCCCCAGTTTTGAAATCTCGGCCTTACAGTCACGTGACTCGCACGCCCGGGGAGTTATGCTAAAATCCGGCCGCGTTAATGTATCTGCGTTTTGTGACAAACGTCTTGCTCGGCGTTACTGTACTCCGTGCACCTTAACGGTCCGCGTGATTCGGGTGTAATCCTAAGCTAAACCACGTTTATAAATGTCCGTTCTCGTGAGAGATGCCGAGATTTGAAACTGGGGTACAGTGTCCCCGAATGTTTCCGACTTCGACCATTTCAGCACTAGTAACGTTGAAATGGTCGTTGTAACCAACATTTCCGGACACTGTACCTGAGGTACTCTGTCCGATCGGACAGAGTATCTCAATTACTCTGTCCGATCGGACAGAATACCTCAGTTTGAAATATCGGCATTTGAACGAGAACGAGACCGCACCCGCCACTACGCCTGACTGACTTCGCACGCCCGGGGAGTTATGCTAAGATCCGGCCGCGTTAATGTATCTGCGTTTTGTGACAAACGTCTTGCTCGGCGGTACTGTACTTCATGCACCTTAACCAGGGGCGGACGAGGGGGGGGGGGGGGGGGGGGGTCCGGGGTTTCCGGAAACACCCCCCCCCAACAGAAAAATAAAAAATAAAAAAATAAAAAAATATTTTTTTTTTTTCTTCAGTAACAAAATCTGCTGCCTGAAAGTGGTAATGATCATGATTATAATGCGCCAGAATGGACCATTTTGCAGTTACAACCCCCCCCCCCCCCCGCTCTCTCTCTCTCTCTCTTCTCTCTCTCTCTCTCTCTCTCTCTCTCTCTCTCTCTCTCTCTCTCTCTCTCTCTCTCTCTCTCACGTTGGCAAAACTCCCCACTCGAGCTTGCCTTTTCATTTCTACGCATTCTGCCAATCTTGCACGTTGTGTTTAGCAACACAGGAGTCCTTCAGTAGTCTGACAACAGCTGAAAATACTTGCACGAGACAAATGCCAGCTATGAAAATCTTCGCATTAATTGTTTGCTTGGTTTTGCTGTGTTGGCGGCCCAAACCCGAGCATAGGCGAGAGGTTTGCGGCTTGTTGACCTAAGGGAGGTAACTCCTGACGCTGCCGCGTGTGGCTTGTGGTCAAGGGGGAGACAACTTTGTCACGTATTTGTGCGATTTTGGAAACTCTCACGTGGGCGTATAATAGTTAGTTACAAATGAATTTGAGAGAGAGAGAGAGAGAGAGAGAGAGAGAGAGAGAGAGAGAGAGAGAGAGAGAGAGAGAGAGAGAGAGAGAGAGTGTGTTAGCGAGCAACGATACGTTTCGACTGAATCTTCGCCTTCTTCCCGAAACGAAGATTTCTTTGTTGTCGCTCTCCTTCGCCTCACACAACCAAGTTTTCCAGTAAAACATGGCATATAGTTAGCATAATTTTGTTTTCATAATGATCGTTCTTTAACTATCAATTTCATTTGCTTGCATTTGCTGACGACTGCGATTTTTGTTGCAGACGAGCTGCGTGTGCATGAGATGTCTTGAGTTGCCGCCCGTGCCAAGCACAGACGCTGCCTGCCTGCCTGCCTTGCCTTCCGTTTGGTTTCCATGGTTTTGTTTGCAAGTGCTGTGTTGTACCACGTGAAATGCGTTTCCTTTCAGTCAGCACTAATAGTGGCTGCGCTCGATTTGTCCGCCTGAATCCGCCGGCGGGCGAGACGGGACACCGGCGGGTTTTTTGTTGCGCTCGATTTCTTCAGGTCACATGACCGGCGGATCACCCGGCGAACCTCCGGGTCCGCCCTCAGGTTTTCTAAGGCGAACGAAGATCCAAGATGGCGGCGATCAGACTAGGGTTTATGTCTCTTGTTGGGGGGGGGGGGGAACGTTTACGACACTTGAATAATATCGCAGATAATTCGTTCTCGCGGACTATGGTGTGCCTTAATTTGTCACCTGCGCTGACAATCTCTCGCTGGACAAATTGAAGTAGATTCCGATTTTTTCTCTTATTGTGTGCACGATGTGTGGGTGGACCGGTGAGAAATCCACCTGCATAAGTTCGATATCGACAATTTTCTGTGCAAAGAGGAACGTAAATCTCCGACATTACTGACCCTCCCTTAGCGTAAAGGAAAAATCGCCGGAGTGCGCCGTAGTAGTGATATTGATGACAGGGACGTAGAGAACATAAGGGAATAAGCTTAATCCCTGAAAATTTTCAATGGGAACAGGGCTTATTACCCTGTCTCAACCTGGTGGAGTAAGCTTATTCCCTTTAAAAAATCGCGGAGTAGGCTTAGTCCCTGAAATGGGAGGTTGTATATGTTTTTGGCTATACCCTGATTAGTT
>JAWQFJ010014483.1:0-13242 GCA_034096865.1 Theodoxus fluviatilis | reverse complement strand
AGAGACGAGAGAAGAGGGGGAACGAGGAGGCCGGGAGAGAAAAAGAGAGACAAAGAGGAGAGCAAGAGAACAAGAGTCTAAGAAGCCGAATGAGGGGAGAAAAGAAGAGAGGAGAGGTGTGAAAGGCAGAGAAAGAGGAAAAGGATCAGAGGAGCACAGAGACAGAGCAGAGGACGAAGACGAAAGGCATAGACGAGCGACCAGACAGAGGGAGAGACACGAGGAGAGAGAGACGAGATGCAGACAAGACTAGGTCCAGAGAGGATGACCAAAGAGAGAGAGAGAGTGACAGAGAGAGCGAGGTGGGGAGAAACAGAGACAGAGTAGACAGAGAGAGGAGATAGAGACAGAGAGAGAGACCAGAGAGAGAGACATGCGAGAGAGACGAGACAGAGACATGTGATAGAGACAGAGAGGACAGACAGAGATTGACAGAGAGGAGAGAGATGAGACGGAGAAGGACAGACGCGAGAGCAAAGAGACAGAGGACGAGAGAGTAGATAGACCCTCAGACACAGAGGACACAAGATGACAGGGACATAGACTAGGCAGAGAATAGCCAAAGATAGGAGAGAGACAGAGAGAGACAGAGACAGAGGAGACAAGGAGTATGAGATGAGGACAGAGAGAAGCATAGAGTGGAGAGACAGAAGAGAGACAGTAGGAGAGACACGAGGAGAGAGAGGACAGACGAGATGGTCAAGGACAATTAGAGTGTAGAGAGAGGCCAGAGAGAGAGAAAGTACAGAGACGAGCCGAGACACAGACGGAAAAGGTGATGAGAGATGACGACGAGAGAGAGGAACCAAGAGTAGGACGGAGAGATCATGACGTAACGACACGTCGTTACTGACAAAAGTAGCACATGGCTTTCTTTGTCAGCAACAACGGAGCCCACCCAAAAGTCTGTATCTCAAGTCTGTTAAACCACCGATATCCAGCATTGCTCATAAAGAATGCCACTAACTTCTTATCTCCATTAGAACATCCACACTATTGCAAAACCTGACCCTTTGTTTCCGGAACTTTTCACATCTTTCTGTTTCTTTCCCTGTTTGCCTACTTCCACATGACTATCACACGTGCTTATCCCATTTCCTTCTGGGTTAGTCCGATTTCAGATCTATCCAGTAGATACAAGGTTGTGGACTAAGCAGGGCAAAGACATTTATTCCGTCGGCTTTTTGCGGTACTAGGATCATTATCTCCCTTACTGTCACATTGCAACCTCCTCTTGACCGAGCTTGGCATCTCCATAGGCACTGGCGATCAAGTCAAGGCATTTCTGATTAGTAGATGTTTTCCACTTCAGTAAGCAATAGTCACTAGAGTGGAGTGTGGAGAGAGGGCATGGTTCTCCCACTAGAGTGGAGTGTGGAGAGAGGGCATGGTTCTCCCACTAGAGTGGAGTGTGGAGAGAGGGCATGGTTCTCCCACTAGAGTGGAGTGTGGAGAGAGGGCAAGAGAGAGGGCATGGTTCTCCCACTAGAGTAGAGTGTGGAGAGAGGGCATGGTTCTCCCACTAGAGTAGAGTTTGGAGAGAGGACATGGTTCTCCCACTAGAGTGGGCTGTGGAGAGAGGGCATGGTTCTCCCACTAGAGTAGAGTGTGGAGACAGGGCATGGTTCTCCCACTAGAGTGGGCTGTGGAGAGAGGGCATGGTTCTCCCACTAGAGTGGACTGTGGAGAGAGGGCATGGTTCTCCCACTAGAGTAGAGTGTGGAGACAGGGCATGGTTCTCCCACTAGAGTAGAGTGTGGAGAGAGGGCGTGGTTCTCACACTAGAGTGGAGTGTGGAGAGAGGGCATGGTTCTCCCACTAGAGTGGAGTGTGGAGAGAGGGCATGGTTCTCACACTAGAGTGGAGTGTGGAGAGAGGGCATGGTTCTCCCACTAGAGTGGACTGTGGAGAGAGGACATGGTTCTCCCACTAGAGTGGGCTGTGGAGAGATGGCATGGTTCTCCCACTAGAGTAGAGTGTGGAGACAGGGCATGGTTCTCCCACTAGAGTGGAGTGTGGAGAGAGGGCATGGTTCTCCCACTAGAGTAGAGTGTGGAGAGAGGGCGTGGTTCTCCCACTAGAGTAGAGTGTGGAGAGAGGGCATGGTTCTCCCACTAGAGTAGAGTGTGGAGACAGGGCATGGTTCTCCCACTAGAGTGGAGTGTGGAGAGAGGGCGTGGTTCTCCCACTAGAGTGGAGTGTGGAGAGAGGGCATGGTTCTCCCACTAGAGTGGACTGTGGAGAGAGGGCATGGTTCTCCCACTAGAGTAGAGTGTGGAGACAGGGCATGGTTCTCCCACTAGAGTGGAGTGTGGAGACAGGGCATGGTTCTCCCACTAGAGTGGAGTGTGGAGAGAGGGCATGGTTCTCCCACTAGAGTAGAGTTTGGAGAGAGGACATGGTTCTCCCACTAGAGTGGGCTGTGGAGAGAGGGCATGGTTCTCCCACTAGAGTAGAGTGTGGAGACAGGGCATGGTTCTCCCACTAGAGTGGGCTGTGGAGAGAGGGCATGGTTCTCCCACTAGAGTGGACTGTGGAGAGAGGGCATGGTTCTCCCACTAGAGTAGAGTGTGGAGACAGGGCATGGTTCTCCCACTAGAGTAGAGTGTGGAGAGAGGGCGTGGTTCTCACACTAGAGTGGAGTGTGGAGAGAGGGCATGGTTCTCCCACTATAGTGGAGTGTGGAGAGAGGGCGTGGTTCTCACACTAGAGTGGAGTGTGGAGAGAGGGCATGGTTCTCCCACTAGAGTGGACTGTGGAGAGAGGACATGGTTCTCCCACTAGAGTGGGCTGTGGAGAGATGGCATGGTTCTCCCACTAGAGTAGAGTGTGGAGACAGGGCATGGTTCTCCCACTAGAGTGGAGTGTGGAGAGAGGGCATGGTTCTCCCACTAGAGTAGAGTGTGGAGAGAGGGCGTGGTTCTCCCACTAGAGTAGAGTGTGGAGAGAGGGCATGGTTCTCCCACTAGAGTAGAGTGTGGAGACAGGGCATGGTTCTCCCACTAGAGTGGAGTGTGGAGAGAGGGCGTGGTTCTCCCACTAGAGTGGAGTGTGGAGAGAGGGCATGGTTCTCCCACTAGAGTGGACTGTGGAGAGAGGGCATGGTTCTCCCACTAGAGTAGAGTGTGGAGACAGGGCATGGTTCTCCCACTAGAGTGGAGTGTGGAGAGAGGGCATGGTTCTCCCACTAGAGTGGAGTGTGGAGAGAGGGCATGGTTCTCCCACTAGAGTAGAGTGTGGAGAGAGGGCATGGTTCTCCCACTAGAGTGGAGTGTGGAGAGAGGGCGTGGTTCTCCCACTAGAGTGGAGTGTGGAGAGAGGGCATGGTTCTCCCACTAGAGTGGACTGTGGAGAGAGGGCATGGTTCTCCCACTAGAGTGGACTGTGGAGAGAGGGCATGGTTCCTCTCTTGTAATAACAATGGCTGGCAACCTGGTGGCAAGAGGTTGGAAGTCGAAGTGCTGCAGTTGCAAGTTTTCGTTCGCGACAAGGGTTTGTTACTGGTGTGAAAATTAGCGTGATTAGAGACACAGTCTGGGTTTCTTTCTGTTTGTTGTCCTCATACCGTCAGTGTCAACTGAAACATAAATTTCATGTTAAGCATGCACATTATCGAATCGACTTCATTTTCATGACTAGTCGGAAAAGCATGCAAGAATGACACGTATCTAACAAACACCCCCGCATTGTCTACAGAATTCCGTCTGAAAGAAATTTGTCGCAATGTATTTTCCCCTGGAATTTTATCGTGTTCTGCATCGCTGAAAATATTTTAATGGCATAATTTATCGTGGGAGTAATCTCCGCTATGAAAGCCGTCGCCCCACCCGTTGAAAAATCCTTTAACTCGAAATGCCATGAGCGAAAGGAATAGATTATTCAGCCATGGCGCGTTTTGTGCACGAATTCGCCACGGGCCGCTGACATAGGGAATTTTTGTTTAACATCAGAGTGAAACCGAATAGGGAGGCGGAAAACAATACGCCTGTTTGTTGGGGCGGCGAGGCGGCGGACACGGCTGCACGGGAAGCACAGCGGAAAGATAAGAGGCAGGGTGCGTGTCCTCAGGAGCTGCTGCTGAAACTGCCTGTCGTCACCTGACCCTCGCCATCCAATTAGGGCGAGGATGGCCACGAAACCAGATCGCGGCAGCCAGAGATAGAGCTGTTCCTTCTTCTCCGTCCCCTTACCGCATCCCCCAATTCCACAACCCCCACCCACCATACCATTTTTTCTCTCACTCCAGTGAATAATATCCCCCCCAGCCCCCCCCCCCCAGCCCCCCCCCCCAGCCCCCCCAGCCCCCCCCAGCCCCCCCCCCCTACACCTCTTTCTTATCCCTCACCGCACTTTCGCTCTATCCATTCCCTTCTCACCAACTCGACTCGTTTGTTTCCACTCCGTTGCCATCATCTCTTCTCACAACTTCTCTCCTCACAATCTCACCTTAACATTTTCCCCCTTCTGCCTTTCCCCCTTTCCTCCCAAACCCGATGCAAATTCTCTTTACCCGTACCAAACTCTCTCCTTCTATTCCCTCGCCTTTTCCAAAAAGGAGATACAGAATTTTCTGTGCTCGACCAATGACCTATATTTAACAGCAAGAAATGTAAAGAAGACATACGTGGGTTTTGCGAGTTGCAAAATCGTGGGCAATGATAGCTGCTGCTTTGAAACAGGGTGCGTCATCAAACTGTAAGGGGGGCTTGGGGGGGGGGGGGGCTTAGGGGGGACTTGGGGGGTCGTGGGGAGGGGGTTGCGGGCGATGAAAGTCTTGCGCTTTCTGGTGGTTATTAGGAGAACTCGAGGCATAGTTGATTCGCTTATTGAGAGCAGCACTTTGCGAATTCATGTTTCCATATGGAACAGACGACATAATTATATAGACAAGAGAGATTGGTTACCTTTTTAAAAGGGCTTCTTCTCTGGATGGGACTCATGAGTTCAAGACGACAACAAAACAAATTATTAAATTAGTTATTATAGAGGTCACTATATATAGAATGTACGAAAAGTCTGTTTTTCTCTTCACGTGACCATCCATTTCTCCCCCTATTTCCTCAGACTTTTCTCCTTCTTTCCCGACCCGCCAATTCTGACCAAATTTCTAAGCAATGCCAGCTCCTTTCTCTATCCGTATCTCTGTCCATTTCAATGTACTCAATCGAGCATTTCATTTGACTGCAGCATAAGGCTGATTCTGATAAGACCAGATTGAAGAAAACGTTCTTCTGACCGAGGCACGAGTCCATTTCCCTTTCAACGTTCTTTAATGTCGAAGTGTCTCGTTGCCACGACATCTTAACTCTTTAAGGCCTCCGCACACTAGGCAACCAAAGTCTCTTGCCACGTTGCTTGTGGCCGGTTGCTTACCATGTGGCAGGCAATGCTGGAGACTGCAGCTCGCACAAGCTTCCACTGTGATTTTTCACCTCTCGCCACGTTGCGAACACGTCGACCCGAGGACACATGGTTCTGCGTGTGACCTGCATTTCGAAATTTAAAATGTACGAGCTTTCACGACCTATTGATGCATTCAACATACAGCTTTGATAAATTAATGCTTTTCATGGCTTAGATTTTCTTTGGATGGGGTTTCTAGTGTCCCCAAATTCAGCGTTTTCTGAGCGAAGCGAAGACGTCCGCCATTAAATGTGCAATAGCCGCGAGTACACGAGAACGAGGCTCTTGGTGGATTCACAGAGAGTGGCACGCCACTGCCCCCAAAACTAGAACAGGTATAAACTCGAGCAACTCAGTTGCTGGTGGCGTAGAAAGTTGCTTGGAATGCCAGTTGCTTTCAACCGACATCGCACATGAAGCAATGTATGGCGAGCAATCGAGTTGCCCGAGTGGAGTTGCCTCGTGTGCGGAGGCCTTTAAGGAAGCAAAGCAACTAGAGGTTCGGTACGAGGGACGATGAGGGAAATCTACGTGCAGCATTAAAAAACTTACCTAACCACGAGAATCGGAAAGAAACGAGATCTTGATTCAAAAGAGATAATCCTTTCATTACATGTACATGTATGTCTGTCATTCACTCTTGTATTCAGTGCGCCTCAGGCCAGGCGTCTGGAGGGTCTTTCATTCACCAGAATCCCACAAACTTCAGAATGCAAAAGCTCAGTTCATCTGCCGTGGCATCAAGCGCTTACTTATCACGTGCGTAAAGTGGATGATACGACACGGGCAGGCTTACAGAAGAGCTAAAATGTCCTGCACTGCAGTTCAAACTATGCATGTGCGAAAGCCCAGCATTTATGAATTGATTTAAGGTGGCGTGACAAGCTAAATGCGTTCTTAGCAGGGCATGCTTACAGAAGAGCTCAAATGTCCTGCACTGCAGTTCAAGCGTATACACTATATGTGCCCAAGCCCAGCATTTTTATGAATTGATTTAAGGTGGCGTGACAAGCGAAATGCGTTCTTAGCAACCAGATGCACCACCTACATGTATGCCTTGTACTCGTTAATGGGATGGAGGAAGTTTCGTTGAGAAACTCAAGGGTTCCTTGTTGAATGTACGAATGAATGAATAAGCGAATGAATGTTTTACGGCCTATCAGGCTTTGTAGGCTATATACACTCACTAGGGCTGGCTTCCCATAGATTTCCGCCTTCTCCGAAAATCGTAGGGAGACGTGGCGGGTCCATTCTTACCCCTAAACCACGGGGGAAGTTACATGTGTGGTCCCCGAAACTTGGCAAATAGCAGGGAAAAAAACTTAAGAAGCTACCGTAGATCATCAATGACTCTGACGGTGGAAAGAAAATGATCGGAATTAAGGTCATAAAATGGATCTTGACAAGAGAGCTGATACAACAAAATAACAAGAAGTGGAGAAAGAGTAGTGGAAAAGCGTCGGATGCGACCAAAGAAGTAGGGCTACTCTTTAAAAGTTCAGAACTCAACAGCAGGAAATGCAGGGCCTCTTACCATTCACTCATCGGCGGAAAGAGGCAGGGGAAATGTGGACTTCATCAAGGTGGCGCGGGTGCAGAGGTTGCAGACGGGAGTGGGAGACAGAGGGAAAGCAGGTGGAAGGCTAATGGAGAGGAGCGCTGCAAGGCTTGCTCTTTCCCAAGGACTATGTCACCCAGGCAAGACTGTAAGCTGTGCATGAATTGTTATCTCGAGATGTTGATGTACTTAGCGTTATTTCACATGATAAAACATGTATACTGTTGAAAGCGCGACAAATGATCTACGTAGTACGGGACAGCTACGTTACGTGCACGCACTGTGTAGACGGACATCCGGTGTAGATACAGCGTATGGACTGACAACAAGGGATGGTATAAAAACACGAAGGGACTGAGCTCAACGCAACGCGCCACAAACTTTGTCCTACAAGTCATGTCATCATGAAAATGCGTCAATCAATTTAAAGAAAAGGAATATGGGTGCAAACATTTTCCCCATTCTTGACTTTTCTTGTAATGCTGCTGGCACTAATCTTTCTGGTTACAAGACAAGTCTCCTTTTCTTACGACAAATTGATAATAAAAACAGCTAAAATCTGTCACTATGCATTTGCACTAAAATGTAACTAACAAACTTGTGACTGAAAAACCGACAGCTGGAGCTGAGCACGTGTAAATATAGCAAGCGGTAATCCATACAACTTGTACATTGCAAAAGCTTTCCTAAATAGAACCTCCAAAATTAAAAGGATTGTTTCTCGGATGAAACCCTTACCTTGCATCAAATTTCATCAGAATCCGTTTCGAACTCTTTGAGTTATTTTAACGAATAACGAATGAAGGAACGAACGAATAAACGAACTAACCGAGAGAAAACACAACCTACTTGGAGGAGGTGAAAAGTCTTATCAAACAGGAAGGGGGAAAAGCGCGCGCTTGTAATTGTTGTTAGAAGTGCTGCAGATGGTTCGGATGGTCCAGAATGCACAGGAGGCCTGTGAACCTTCCTTGCGGTGGAGATGAGAAGGCGAGTTTTGAGTCGGGGACTGCGTGACAGCAACTTGTCCCCAGAGAGCACGCGCCAGCCGCTTGCGGCTTTCACGATGCGTGTGTCTAATCAATGCAAAGCTCCTACGAAACTGATCACAGGAGCATGGCTTCGCATTGCTCGCAGCACTGGCCGGAACTCATGAAGTCGGGTCCAGCGGTGCTGTTATTTCAATAACACAAAATCAGCTAATGTTTTATCCAAATTTTTGTAGTGCTATTCCTGCTAACTACTCACTGAAGAAAAGTTTTTAACTCTTCCTTGAAACAAAACATTTCGCATTTTCTATCTCTGTCATTTTGGTCTACAAAGGCAGAGTGAAACTTCCACCGCGGTTTGTGTGGTCAAAACATTCTATTTTCTTTGTCTGTGAATTCCCACGATTCCCTCTATTCCAAAACTCTGCTCTCATTACATACTTGCTCAGTCACAGAAGGAGGCCAGGGGGTGAAGGACGTCAGAGGGCATTCCTACGCAGAGATGCGACCAGATGCGAGCTCTGGTGAGAGAGGTGAGGGATGGAGGAGAGGATGCGTGATAGGGCTGAGGAGCAGAGCCGGCCCTCTTCCTGCAATGCTTTACTACACTGAGACCATGTATCGGCAACAACTCGGTCAGCATCACGAGGCAACGCTAGGCACTGCGGCAGAAGGTAGTCACACGGAAGTTAGTCAATGTTTTGTGCCGTCCACGTCAGGGCTTGCCCCCTCTGCTGCTGATGCTCACTCATAATCAGTCATTCGAGTTTTTCACAAAGAGTTTAGAATGTGACGAGACTCCTATGTTACACTACAGTAAAAAACAAAACCACACTAGTTCGCTCATTTTTTGGCATTGATTCGTCGTGAGCCCGGCTTTTACTCCAGGCAAAATGATGGACGACTCATAAAGCCATCCTATTTTCGGAGGCAGCTTCTTCACTCCACACTGCGACAAGTCGCCGTAGCCGCTGCTGAAGCTGCTGTCGCCGAGGTGTTGTCTCACTGTGAACGCACCGTTACAGAGGGGTGCAGTGGAACTACAGTCCGCCCCTGTGTTTACTACGGGAACCAGACGGCCTCACCAGAACTGCCTTTTGATGGGTAAGCAGCAGCACAGCGCTCGCACTTCACCAATTCACCGCGTTCTTCATTCAAGATAAACTCCTGCATTTGCATTCGGAACAGGCAGGGATATCAAAATGTCTGTGGTTGGGTAAGCTCACATAAGGTATGGCCATGTATTATTGTCTTGTCTGAGCGTAACTTGCATCTGCCTCAGTCCTCTGGCACTCGCGCTTAATTATTCTAGCCTTTCCGAAGAAAAGCATAATGCCATTTAGTTTCATAGGTGGAACTTGTAAACTTGTGAATGGGTCAAAGTCATGATACATAGATAGCATGCGTGTAAAAGCCCATCATCGATATATTTGTTGTTTTGCTTTAGCGTAACTTTGACTGCAGCGTAGTTTGTGAACGCCCCCACGCTACTAATCGGGAGCTTTGTTGGGAAAAGTTTGGACTGAGGTGGATACTCATTTGACTTCGCATAAGAGAATCACAACACAGAGACCCTGCCACTAGACGAAAGACCTATTAAGCTGGCAACAAAGGAAAGCATTTTTGGGGCCGTATTTTCTCTGAGCAAGACAGAAAGCTTGTTGCCTTGGCGCTGCAACATCATACGGACACAAAGAATAGCATCTTGTAGTTTACGTTTGCTTCACCACATATTAGAAAATACGTTTTGGATATGTGAACGTATCATTACTTGAATTCCTGGAATGAGAACGATTTTCCTGAAAGATACGATGCTGTCGTAACGAAGTTGGCGGTAACAGCGTCTTTTCCCCTTCTCACAGCCAGCCAGCAAAGATACACCGCAAATTCAAATAACAAAGCTCTTTTTTCCTCTGCCGGTTGCTGTCGAGTCCAATGAAACGTTCTCTAGGATTGCGCCCCTTTAAGAAAAGCGTGGCTTCTCGACTTGTCAGTCATATTTAGTTTATGAACCAGAAACAAGTTTAACCTAACTACCAAGAGTCTTGGCTGTCAAATGTTGGGACTATTAACGATGGCTTCTAGATCGTTTAACCGTACCAGAGCCATTAATTTCACTAAGATCATTCCAAAATATTCGAAATTAATTAGTTTGAGACCCTCTTTGGTGATTTTTAGAGCCATTAATTTAACTTAGATATTCCAAAATATTCGAAAATAATTTGTTTGGGACCCTCTTTGGTGATTTAATCCGTAGGACACCTTTTGTCAATGAAAAGTGAAAGTCCATGTCACGCATATCGAACGTTTAAGTTTCTTTCAATATCTTTTCTCTTCCATATGCATGTCCATTTTAATCTTTCCCTAATGGAAACCTCCTCAGTTTCTCAGGTCTTTCTCTCACGAATTTTCCTGCAGTTTAAAATGCACCCCTTTCACCTCCTGCTGCTCCTTCTCCACTTCTTCTAGATTCTTGTTCTCCTGCTCTTGTTCTCTCCCCTCCTCTTCCTGATTCTGCATCTCCTTTTGGGAAGAGCAGCCTGGAGTAGCTACCAGCAATACAATTGTTTACCCTGCTGAAGTGAGGCTGCTCACCTGGGAGCGAGAAGACAAGATGCCCTTTGACCCCTTCTTCCAACTGCTGCCTTCTGTGCTTCTTCTGGTGATTTCTCACGCTCGCCGCTTTCAGTGCGGGCCGTCTACACGTGCTCTGCGCACGTCAGCAAAAGCACACGTGCGTCTCACCTGCGGCTCTCGCTGTTGGCAGCCATGCTGTCTGTATGCGTGGCATGGAACATGGAGCCAAAGAAGCCTTGGCATGGACGTCACAGAGAAAGACTGTTTGACGTTTAAGACCTTCGAGTCCTCTTTTTCAACAGCCAAAAATCCCCATCAAAACACACATCACCCACCCACCAACCCCCCACCTGAATCAAGGAGCTCGACTTTTGTGTAGCTTGCAAATTCTGTGGAAAGGCAAAACATGCAACTAAAATTTCCAGAGGCGATTTCGTGGAACCCAAACTTGATGCCCAGCGGTTACGTTTTATTGCTGTGCCCGGCAAAGTGTTGCGCACACAAGTTTCGCCCTTTGATTGTTGACATTGACTCATAGCATCGAGTGAATCGAGACTTTCCACAGTGGCGGGGGAAGCGTGTACACGGCGATAAGTTTTTTGCCGTCTTCATGGTTTCCAGTCGATTACGCTCGAAAACAATAATCAGTGTGTTCTACTGTTTTGATTTGCATCGAAATATATAGCCTACCGCATGCACCTACACGCCAAATGGAAGGAGAGAACTGTCACTCTACGTGGTCATAAGACTACTAGCGGGAAGTCAGATTTTGTGTGCAGAAGAAAATCTCGTTCAGTGCCTTTATAAATATGTGTGCAGGCTGCGAGAAGAAAAATATTATGTTTTCCTCAAGACGACTTTTATATTACTGCAGACTCAAGCAGCTTGTTCGCCTACGTTATTCTGAGCAAAATCTCCCAGTAGAAAGCATTTCGTATCGATAGCTTTCAAAAACGTACAGAAGTGAGTGGTCACGGCCAGTGTTTGTGTGGAAAGGTTTCTAAGTCTGGGAAAACTTTGGACTTCGCGAGGGCTCGCCTCCAGCACTCCATGAAGATTTTGAAAGATTCCGATAAGGCGTCTCTACCTCCTGGGAAACACAGCTCTGTTTATCATCTCCAAATAGATCTCTGGTCAGAGCGAGTGATACAGCAGAACACCACTTTAAGAGAAACAACACATTTTCGGTAATAGGTTAGCAGAACATTTCTTTTCAGAAAACGGGAAACTGGCATTGAACCCAGGAAATAGTTTGTGTTCTTATGTAAAAGCTTCAGACATGTGCTCTTGTTGGTTGTGGACCCTGCAAAGCCCAAAGCAAGTAATAAGAATACTGCTGTTTCCAGAAATGACTGAATGGCATACAGGATGAAGGGAGTATTACTGACATCCTTTCAGATACGCGGCAATGAGATACGTTGAAGCTGATTTCGGATGAAAATAAACTGACACGTGCTTACTTTGGTCTTGTACCTATGTATTGGGGATAATAATTTTGATAAATCTTAATAAGTTCCCCCCCGATTTCATTAGAATGTGTAAAAGTTATCGTGCGCTTTTGAGGAGTGTTAGTGACCATGATACTGGACACGAGTGACCACTTCTTTTTGGTGAAAGAAAAGTCAATGGAATATCATTGAATCTCACTTATCTACCATGATTGTTGTCACAGCATTAAATTTTACTATCTACAACCTCTTTAAAAAGTATGGATGGTCCTGTGCAGTGTTCGTTCTCTCATTCTCGTTTTACCTGTAGTGGTACACCATCATGTCGGGAAAACAGTCGCGTGAGAAGGGGGGCATTAGTGACGGACGCACAGACACACATACAGATCGACAGATAGACACACAGATAGACACACACACAGACAGACACACAGACAGACAGACAGACACACACACAGACACACAGACAGACAAACAGATACACAGACAGACAGACAGACAGACAGACAGACAGACAGACAGACAGACAGACAGACAGACAGACAGACACACAGACAAACAGACACACACAAAGACAGACCTACACACACACACACACACACACACACACACACACACACACACACACAGACAGACAGACAGATACACAGACAGACATAGAGACAGACAAACAGACAGACAGACACACACACACACACACACACACACACACAGACACACAGACAGACACACAGACAGACACACAGACAGACACACAGACAAGCGGACGGACGGACGGACACGGCCGGATATACAGGCGAACGGACAAGCATGCAAGGAGGCATGCAGGTAGGATGGTAGGCAAACAGACAGACGATCACATACACACAAACAGATGCACGAGTAGACACCCCGACACAAAAAGAGAGAGACGGACAAACATGCAAAGAAAGACGCTCAGACCAATTCAAACAGCACTGAGAACGGCTTTTGAATACTATTGAAAATTGACAAAAATTCGGTCGTACATATTCTCCTGTTTGAGCAGACTTTTCCCCCCAAATGTCTCTGCATGTTCTCCTACTTTTACAATCGTGATTTTCACACGATGGGCGATGTTATCTACCTTGTTGCAGGAACAATAGATGAATGCACGGGACTTCAAAGACTCTTGTTGCTTGATGTGCAGGGCAAAGACATCAAAACAGAGTTAATCCTGATTCGTTGAAATTGTGTTGACCTTTGAAATACTAGCGCTGCAATTTCGGGCCGACGAGTGAGTACAGCG
>JAWQFJ010014481.1:0-30842 GCA_034096865.1 Theodoxus fluviatilis | reverse complement strand
AACAAGGGAGTAGAAAACATCACGACCTCCATAAGCTTTCAAGTCAATATGTTCCCATCGTCGTAATACTGATGATTTAATCTTCAGATTTACATTACATTGCAACACGAGAACAGTCAGCTACGTGAGTACAAACATGAGATGAAAACAATGTGCTCCACCTAGTATATTTCTGGCAAAACAGTTATCATTTGAAAGCCGTTCTAGATAGTAATGTGGGCTTTTGGGTGGCAGGACGGGAGTGGAAAAATACCGAAAGTTCGATGTTAATGCATGTGCTTGCGTGTGCGTAGACAAGTCCTCAGGCACGAGTTTTTACATCTTTTTGCATAAACAACAACAACAACAACAAAACCTACCCAAAGGATGTCATTTGTCGACTTTTTACGCGAATAAAAAAAAAATTGTCCCCCCCCAAAAAAGCAAAAACAAAAACACTTTCCCTCTTTGATCTGTTTGCCCATTTAACAACGTCACTGACTGACAAGCAGAGACGCGAATGCATCGGACATTACCTCCTGTTCAGAAATTTACGAATCTTGTTTTTTGATACATGACCAGCCCGAACTAGTGAAATAGCACTACGCTTTCTCTGCAACGATCGCATCAGTAAAGCAAGTGTCATAGGCTAGACGGTGGATTATCCTGAAACGTAGAGCGTGACATACTTGCATATGAATGACATGACGTTTTCACCCGAATTATGGGTTTTCATAGTTTCTTTCACCGTATTTCCCGATCAAACGATACTTTCATCTAAAAATGTTTGTGTAATCAATCACACCCAACAAATATAACAATCTTTGGGTCCGAGATTTCACGAAACGCTCACCGTTACAGCCGTCTAATCACAGTTAAGGGCCCGGTCACACCACACGAACTTTGCTGGAGCGTTCCTTGAACGGCAGGGAGAGGGGGCCGAATTTCGACAACAAGAGTAGGCGGGGAAAAGTCATCTCTGCGAGGCATTTGTCCAATCACAAGATTTGGCGGGTGAAAACGTCATGTCATTCATATGCAAGTAGGTCGCGTTCTACGTTCAGGATAAACCACCGTCTAGCCTATGACAGAAGCATTACATGCATCACTAGTTACCGCAACCCGCTTTGCAAGTGCCTGTCACACCTCTTCCAAGCAGTTATGCATAACTTGTATTGTCAACGCATGAAACCCTCGTGCAGTGAGTGACCTAGAAACTTGTACTCAGGGAATGCGCTTGCATTCCAGTCATGTTCATTTTACGTGGAATGTTAACTACATGCTCGCCCAATTAAGACAGCAGAAACGTCTCCAGCCGCCATGCCAGCTGCGGAACTTTTGCACACGCATCAAAGAAACATTTGCGTGTTTGTTCTAACAAAAAGCGTCAGATCAAGGCATTGGAATCGCAATAATTGGGCGGCGGTTGCACAGAACACATGTAGGCGACATTTCGCGTTCCGTGCGTCAAGGAAACGCAATGCCAAAATGCTCTACTCTCAGAGATAGATATTCGCTCTTTTGCTCGCTATACGAAGCGCGACAAGTGCGCAGTTAGGAGGATTTATTTGCTGCCGAGGATGTTTCGTTAGATGCAGCTCTTTTTAAGCTAAGAACTTGTAGACACTTGATTCAGGTGAAAACAGTATATACCATTCTAGCAGTGTGCTAGGTTATTCATCACACTGTCCTACATCGTCTTAATGTGCATTCGTTCGTTGGTTAAAAAATAAACACTGTTCTTTGACAATGTTGAAAAAAATGCAAAACGGATATTTATAATAAAGTCAGGACTTGCAATCATCGAATGAAATTCCCTGCGGCATTGCCTGTGTGTGTGTGTGTGTGTGTGTGTGTGTGTGTGTGCGCGCCAGCCGCCATGCCAGCTGCGGAACTTTTGCACACGCATCAAAGAAACATTTGCGTGTTTGTTCTAACAAAAAGCGACAGAACAAGGCATTGGAATCGCAATAATTGGGCGCGCGAGTGTGTGTGTGTGTGTGACTATGTGTATGTGTGCCTGTTTCTGTCTGTCAATCTGTTATTTGAATATCTATGCATATGTGTGCGACTCTCTCTCTCTCTCTCTCTCTCTCTCTCTCTCTCTCTCTCTCTCTCTCTCTCTCTCTCTCTCACTTTCCCTTGACCCCTCCCCGCTCGCTCCCTCCAAGAAACCATGTAGATGAACATTAGGGTGACACTTTTATTTCTTCAATTTTCTGTAACACTGCTTTCCTTTATTCCAATGTTTGCCAGGTACATAATATTACGGCACTTGGAACAGCCTCATTCTTATACACACGCACGCGCGTGCGCGCGCTCGTGCATACACACACGTTCACACAGAAAAATACACACATACAAACCCATATACATGTACACAAACGTACACACATATTGAAACGCACGCACAAACAAACAAACACACGTACGCGCGCGTGCATGTATAGCGCATACTCATACATGTTCATGTATAGAAAGTGAGTGAGAGAGAGCGGAGGGTGGGGGTTGGGGACACACAAAGAAACTTGCACATGAACACACTAGGGCATACAGACTAAAGGATGAAAGGGCCTATAAACAGAGAACACGTGGAAACTAATGATAGCTAAGGGGTATTTGAGGCACGGAAATGTAGAGGCATCTCACACAATCACTATACAAACAGAACGTTAGGCTAATTTACTGAGGATATAAAACAAACAGTTTGCTGTTATTCGAATTATTTAACAAAACTATTACAACAATATAAAAATGCTCTGAGACAATGCTGAAAGGTGGACTTGCCACCGACTGTTGTATTACAAGGAGAAAAAAAGTCGACCCTTCCCTTACCCGTACCTCGCCACTCTCAACAATGGGCAGGCACGCCGTGGTCGGGTTCTGCACACTTTTCTAACGCGTTCCGCTAATGGCAGCTAGACGCGACACAGCTTTTGTCATCACTTGACCTCGAGGCGCGCAGTTTTCTGGGGCAATGTGTATCGCAGCATGTGGCCCCATTGTTCCACTGTTCACCCCGAACAGTCCGTCCTCACGACCCTGTCTACCACAAAGCCTGCGCGTAGGCCACTGCTTGTGGTCATGGAGGTTGTGGGAAAAGCTCACACTTTCGAGTCAAAAGCATTAAAAAGTCCTTCGTGGATAAGCGTGGAGGTAAGTAATCTTCGGTTGTGATGTCGAATTTTGGACGTGAATAGCGTCGCACAATGTAAAACCGAGAACAAAACTCCTTTGGACGAGAAAGTTTGCTTTGAGTCTGTCTCAAATGAAGGCGTAAACTCGTCATAAAGAGTGTTATTTCCAGCGTTTGCTTGAAAGAATTCCATCCGCGTGGCGGAGTTGAAGGCCAATATGAAAACGGATACTCGACAGGAACGCAAGAAAAGCCACCTGCATTCAAACGTAATAATGGACAGGGTGTGGCTATTTCAAAACAAGTAGCTCTCGCATGCATTCTTTGTCGATGGATCGGAAACATATCCAGATAAACGTCGCAACTTCTCGTGTCCCAAGTTCTGCAGGTGATGTGATCAAAGATCCTAGGTAGGCTCTCTGATGTAATCTCCATGCAATTTCTCCCTCTCTTCCCCCACTCCGAACCCCCCACTCCCCACCCCCACCCTCCCCGCCCCCAGCCCCCACCCGGCATTCCCAACTCCCTGCTTGCTCTCACATCTGCTGTGATGAGCCTTCTTCATTCCAGTCTACCATTTCCTTTCCTTGGCCACTCTTTATCTTCATGTGCCCCTTTCCCCGTTCGAAGTGTCATGAAACTACAGTGCAACACTTTTGTCACCCTGTCAACTGAGATCTTCTGAAAGCCTCAATACCTCGAGTGGGAGAGCTTTGTAGACATGCGTCATCACGTTGAAAGAGGAAAGTAAACAGTCTTCGAAAGGCGGGTGTGTTTTTGACAGATAGAAACAGAGAGAGAGAGAGAGAGAGAGAGAGAGAGAGAGAGAGAGAGAGAGAGAGAGAGAGAGAGAGAGAGAGAGAGAAAGTTCTACACGAACGTGACCAAGCCACTATATTACCTTTTTTTTCATTCTCTTTCCGGGTCCTCGCTTTCAAAGTATTTTGTCTACTTCTCTGCTGCGAAACCTCGATCCCTCTTACAGCGATCTAAGGCACCCACTCCAGTGGGACTGACAGAATGTAGACACTCCAAGTGAGCGGCTCGGGAGTTCTAGTGGAGGAACTGGTTGTCGTGGCTGCTGATCCAGCCACGCTCACCTGCCAGGCAGGTCCGAACAACGCTCGCCAGCTTGCCCATTTTAGTCCGGTATGAAGACTGCAGTTCTGGAGTGTGGGCCTACTCGACATAGCGTTTGACAGCAGCTGCAAGACTATTTTGAGTAACGTGACATAGTGTTTGAAGGCAGCTGCAAGTCTATTTTGAGTAACGTGACATAGTGTTTGAAGGCAGCTGCAAAACTATTTTGAGTAACGTGACATAGTGTTTGAAGGCAGCTGCAAGACTATTTTGAGTAACGTGACATAGTGTTTGAAGGCAGCTGTAAGACTATTTTGAGTAACGTGACAAAGTGTTTGAAGGCAGCTGTAGGACTATTTTGAGTAACGTGACAAAGTGTTTGAAGGCAGCTGCAAGACTATTTTGAGTAACGTGACAAAGTGTTTGAAGGCAGCTGCAAGACTATGCAGAGTAACGGGACATTCCTTGACGTTTGACACATGATCCCTGGTGGGCTGAGGGTCAGAGTAGACCCATCGCGTCTCTATGCGCGTCCGTCAAAGGCAAAAAACTAGAGAAATCATGACCTGACTTGTTCTTACTCTAAAACATTTCCAGTGATTTCGAGATCACTGGCCTTACATAGTCTACAAAGGCTGATAGGCCTTAAAACCCCATTCATCCAGTCAGTCATGCATCCATCCATTTTTAGACACGTGGTCAGGTAACTACTGAAGCCAAACTATTTTCTGCTTCTACTTTTATTTAAGGAAACACATGTTCTAATCGTCTTGTCGAGATGAACATCATAGGTCTCCTGCTGCCAAGAAACTCCAGTATTACATAGAAGGTGCTGCAAGGACCGACTTCACTTCAGAACAGTTCCAATATGGTAGTTTGAGTGAGACCACTGGCATTGTTTTGTCTACGCAGAGAAACACGCAAACTCATCGATGTGGATGAGTACCCATGCACCGGAGCCAGTCTGACAAAACTCCAGATAATGACATGATTTTAGTAACAACGAGCCGAAGAGTTGCACGCTGCCATCACAGTGTGACTCTGAGAGGCAAAATAGCATTGAGAGTGTCCTTGAAACTTTTAACAATAGAGTACGTGAGTTTATATATTACCTTCCTCCCTTCCTCTTACCTTTTTTTGGGGGGTGGGGGTGGGGTGGGGGATGGGGATGGGGGGATGGGGGTTTGGGTGAGGGTGTGATATAAGTTTCATTATCAGTTTCTGTTAACGGTACTAAGAGATCGCAAATGTTTAGTAGTCATGGATGGCTTCAAAACTTGAGGCTTCGATACTTTTCTATGACAAGACATTCTTCACACGCCTCCCAGAATAACAAAACCGCTCCTGAGTTTATCTATTCAAAAGCAGTTAACGTCGGCTGTGCGTGTGAACTATGCCCATCCCCCTGCTTTGAAGACAGAACTCACAGTGCTTTGCCATCCCGAAATAGCCAACGTTGCGGAAGGCATCATCGATAGTGGTTGCATCACCACGATCCCTGCTCATTGTCGGTGTTTGAGGTCAGCTGAACTTGCAGTTCCTACGTACCATGGGCTTCCTCATCATTTGTTTATCCACACAAGCATCTTGCTGGTATGCCAGATATCTGTGCAGATAAAAGCGCAGCCCTTGCCGTATAGTGCTGTAGTCTCAGTGCATCAGGCCATTATCCAGCGCTCCTTTCTGTGTTGAAGCCCCCTGTTAGCTGCGCTAACAATAGACCTACCACGTCTGCCTACGCAATTCGTAAAAGGTAAATACATGTAACTAGGGAAATCGGTGCTTGACGTGGTCTTACTCTAACCAGGGCTGCGTTCAGGCATCAACTCCGCAGGCACTGCGTAGGCGCAGCCTAGTTGACACTCAACTACACTTGGCCTTGAACGACTTGACTGCGAGGCTTGAACGACTTGACTGCGAGGCTTGAACGACTTGACTGCGAGGCTTGAACGACGTTGAGGGTAAAACGTAGCTCTGCGCAGGCATTCGAAAAGAGACTCGAACGCGCCCTTGCTCTAGTGATCTTGCAGGTAGTCAATGGTCCTACGTAGCCTACAGAGGCTGATAGGCCGTAAACTTGATGTGCTCATTCGTTCTTTACTGAAGCCTCATGAAAATGCCAAAACTATATTGGTCACCTCCGGGGGACAAACCTCGCGGTGTTTAGTTCCTTTATAAAGCATTTTATGAAAGGCATGCACGTACGAAAATTAAAGATAATGTTAAAAAAATATGCTAATTTTTTGCAGGAGTCCTTCATGTAACAAAATGATCACAGACTTCAAGACAGCAATTAAAGTTGATTCAATACATCACGCGAAAAGCAAACTTCATGCAAATAACTTGCAGCTTCATAAGATATCTTTTGAAAGTCCTGCAGACTATAAACAGCAGCTATTGCGAAGTACAAAAGTGAGTATTTATAATAAATTGTCACATTTGTAATTACACAAAATTGTCTCCCAAAATGACTCAAGTGCTCAACTGTTCATTATCGTGAATATCTTAAGAAAAGGAAGCAACATTGAAAGAGGAGAAAAATAAAAGCATCATGGTCCCCCTCAAAAATGCATTTTGACATACCACACTATTACAAGCACAATATACTTGAAACCACTTTGGCATATAGTATGCATCTCTATAAGAAAAAACATTAAAAGAAAAATAAAACTTTTTTTGGTTATTCACAATACAAGCCTTTCTGTAAGTGAGCTTCTGGAATATGACAATAAATGAAAGAGAAGACTGTCAATCGACACATAAGTGAAATTTCTCTTCTGGGTGACAGACCAAAGCACGACATTAATCTTTGGCATGATTTTTCCCTTGCGCCACAAGTTGTCGCGGGTAATATTTCAGAGACATTAATCACGGTGTAACTTGAAAAACATCTCGTAACAATGCAACACCTCACAAATTTCATTGCATGACAAAGTGAAAACACATGCTAGGAAAGGCTGTTAAACAACTGCCTCTATGCGTAGAATTTCAAAATGACCCGACCAGGACAGAGTGCACCCACAAAGGCTTTTATAGTCCCAAAGTTTGTCCCATCCTAGTTAATCCAGGTAATCCTAAAGTACAAAAGCTCTCTTTTACACTGGACAGCCATGACCCGAATTCTAACAGCCCTATGGCGAGGAAATGGCAGAGCCCTTACATGCACCACACAATAGTAGGTTCATGTTATCTACTCACCAACAGGAGCAAGCCCTCAATGCCGACTACTGAGGTTGTCGTCCTTTTAAAACTCGGGGACGCAGTTTTCGCCGACAGAGGTCGCCGTCTTTTCCAGCCAATCGCGTCGCAGGGGGATTCTGACGTCACGGAGCGGTCACCCTGAGCCGGGGCGTTATAACCGTCGTCACGTGACAGGAAATTTGGCCAATGGCATCCCTCTAGGGTGTCTACGTGCCGACTGTGTCTCGGTTTTGGGCTGCCGTGTTGTTCTTACCCCGAGGCTTCGGATGGGGTGTAATACATGCCCCAACAGACCCCACGTGTGGGAACTTTTGCCGGGCATCGTCAAGCTGCTTTGCAAAGTTCACCTAGACAGGACGAAGACATTTGCACGTAGAGCAGGTATTAGATGTTGCGTACGTGATGGTCCGCAGACGGCAGGTGATGGAAGGGCAGGGGGAAGAGTGCCGACTTTTGTGGTGCGATGCACGCCACAGTGAACTATCCAAAACTGCCGTCCAAACGATGGCTGCTAGCAGTGCAACAAAGCATGAATGTTACACGTTGTTTGCATTTTTGTCACACCCGTGTTTCCTCTGGTGCGATTTCAGGACGAAAGGTTCCCGTGAGACATTTCAGAACTCAAAAGCCATCTCTCTTCTCTCTCTTTTTAAAAAATAAAAATCGTCACAATCAAGCGAACTACACATGCACAAACCTTTTTTAGTATTAAAAATATTTTGGATGAAACTTGCCAAACTGCAGATACATAGATTCGGTCACGATAGGAAAAATTTCGGATCAAGTAGAGGGACTCAAGATTTATTTCACCTCGTATTTTAGTGTCATGTTGTTATGTCAAAACAGATACGGCACTGAAAGTTTTGCGTACATAGAGTTGGAAGGGAAAAAAAGAGAGGCGATTTATACAAGACTTTGACACGCTTTAATGATTTGACCACATAAGCAGCGGCAGCAGCAACAACAACAGTAGCTGTGGCGCCAACGGCAGTAGTAGAAGCAGCAGCAATAGAAGCAGAAGTAGCAGAAGCAGAAGCAGTAGTAGCAGCAGTAGATGCAGTAGCAACAGCAAAAGCCACTATAACTAAGGCCTACACCACCATGATTCGACTACGAAAAGATAAGACGAGGCATAGGACATTATTTTTTAATAATTATTTTCTGACGGGTCCATTTTAGCTAGAAATAAACCACAAAACTAAAACCACAGCATTTACGGCAAGAAAAATGGACGAATTGACAGCCTCCTTCGTCCATCAAGCATGGGAAATGCTCGATTTGTTAAGCTTTCTCTCATTAGTACTTGGTCTCACGCAAAAATTTGTTCAAACAGCTCCATGAGATGTTTTGGCATTACTAAGCTTATCATAATCTTCATACAGGGAAAAGGTGTGCAGCTGTGCTGAGACGAAATATACCACAACACGTTCTATACGAGATCTCCAAATATAACTCCTTACGTAGAAAGTGGCAAGGAATGCTATCTCCCACAACATGGGCTATCAAAGATCCTGGCCACACAAATATAATTAAAGAAAGGTGAATGCACACGTATTTTACTCTTAACCCTTAAATGTCACATTTTGAAAATGGGAAGAAAGTGAGGATTAAAAAAACCACCCCAACTTTGAGTGCTGCAATACTGGCGTCTTTTGGATTAGCAACTCATTGCAATGTGGTGCCTTAGTAATAAAACACGTTTAAACAATCATTTGAGTAAAATTTCATTAACTAAAGCACAATTATTTTGAATTGTTCCCAACTTCATGTGTAGTTGGTTGATGATTTCCAAAACGCTGATCGCTGACACGACAAAATCATCATCAGTATTTCAGACGTAGCTACTTGATCTCGATGATCTGAAGTTGTATGAGGTTGAGATCAACGCGACCGACTCAAACATTGAGAGGCCATTGCCCCATTCCTTTCCTAGCTTCACGCTCCAACCCCAACTACCCTGACCCCACCCACCCCCGTCCTACCCCTTCCGTCCCGCAGTCTGTTTTCCACCCTTCCTCAGGGTTTCCTTCATCTGGTGTCAAGCTGTGCAGTCCTGCCTTCTACAGCCGGTCTGCGTCCATCGGCTCTGTGCACCGCTGGCCGAGACAATCGGATGCAGCTGGTCAGGAAACGGCGGGCAGACAGCGGGCATTCCGAAGCGTTCAGTCGTTGCGCCTGAATCCTGCATCAAACTGCTCAGCGTTTGCAGGCAGGGATTGCATCATCCTCATAGAACCACGGAAGAACGGAGCGAGGCAGCCCAGCCACGCAGGCATCACTCCCTGAACACGTGATCACGGTTCCCCCAACTGGCTCTTCGTTTGCAGACGTCTCACAAAGATTCTGTTTCTTGTTGTATCGCAAAGTAGGAACCTTTAGAGTGAAGAACGAATTGATAATAATACAAAGCTGATACGTCCGCAGTCAAAATTGTATGTATGCTATGGCTTTATAGATTATGCGCCAAGGTTTTTGTTTGGCTGCTTGTAACAATCTTAATCTGCCGACTGTTTGTCCTAAAACGTCGCTTATTGGTTTCAGTTACTTATACTATTGCAGAGTGTACTTACAAATCAACTCTTGATACAGCTTCGCACAAACTTCACCTCCTGGTCTGTGCTAGGGATGCCTAAACTGCACCTGTCAAAGAGTGCAGCTTGGTTTAACAAGGGCACAGCTTGCCCTTGCTCATTTCTGGATGGTATTTTTGTAACCTTTCATTGCATCCATGCACAGTTATTGTAACCGCACTTACTCGCGGGTTCATTCCTGTCATTTGCGTTCAAGCGAGTTTCAGATTTCATCCGAAATGCAACACAACGTAAACCAGTCTAATTTTTGCACCCATTTTCACAGTACCGGATTCAACACGGATGACTTCCATGTGGTTTTTGATTAATGCAAAACATTTCAACTGTTTCAACCCTCATTGCATTTGCACCTTTATACGAAGGGTGACTGACAAGTTTTGAGCCTTACACAGACAACCTTGCATTATATCAACTAATTTTTGTGTAATCTGTCACAATTTCTTACATCGCAGACCAAGTTTCTTGATTTGAACACTTTCCACTTTATTTTATTAAAAAAACTTTTTAACGACTTCACATCTGACAGGTTTCATGAAAATGGAGAAAGTCGAGTACCGATTCGTGATCAAATCTCTTCAGTTAAAAGGCATGACATCAGCGGCATCCAAGCACCCCAACACCGTCGGAAGAAGTGTGTGGACTTGAAGGGAGATTATGATGAAAAAGGAGCATGAAAATATTTCTATGGGCTTTTATTTCTTGAAGGTTCAAAACTCATCAGTCACCCCTTGTCTTACTGCGTACAATATACAACATGGATACTGGGAAGATTCCATAAACATCACAACTTTCATTTTTGTTGGCACGTCTAAATGTTTAACCAACAGGTGCATCAAATGATGTTCACCTATACATTCATGCACAATAATAATAATAATAATAATAATAATAATAATAATAATAATAATAATAATAATAATAATATAGTTTATTTACGCACATACCTTCCCTTGACAGGCAAGCTCATGGCGTTTACAATCCAAAGAATCAACACTCATACAACAGCACAACACCTCATTCCCACAAAAAACATACATACTACAGACATAAACAAAAACAAAAACTAAAGTCCAAGAGAACAAACTATACAATATACACAGCACTTGCAGGCCAGGTCAAGTAAGGCGAAGCAGCTCAGCGGGAAAGGCAGATCGGAAGAGGTGGGTCTTTAGAGCACTTTTGAACTGGGGCAGAGTGTCAGAATGACGGACTGAGAGAGGGAGACTATTCCAGGTTACAGGTCCAATATAGGAGAAGGCACGCTGTCCTTGAGTTTTCTTGTTACGGCGAGGGACCTTAAGTATTCTAGAGTCAGCAGCTGAGCGTAGAGATCTGGAGGGCGTGTAGACTGTAAGAATTTCTGTAAGAGCGTGTGGTGCGGTGTTGTTGATGGCCTTGAAGCACAAAGTAGCAAGTTTATAATCTATCCTCTGAGAGATGGGGAGCCAGTGAAGTGTATGTAGGAGTGGAGAGACATGGGTACGCTTGGGACATCGAAAAACTAGCGTAGCAGCACAATTCTGAACTTTCTAGATTTTGTTAAGCAGAGTTTCAGGGATGCCAGCGAGGAGAGAGTTTCCATAGTCGAGACGAGACAGAACAAGTGCTTGATTGTGCTGGATTATTTAGCCTGCTTGTTTGTTTATTTTTTCTTTTGTTGTTGCTTGCTTCAACAGTGTTTGATTATTCTGCCTGCTCGCTTGTTAATGTTATGTGTTTGTATGCTTGCTCTGATTGTATGTGATTTTGCTGCTAGTGTTGATTGCCTACGTGATTTGCTTGTATCTGATTGTCTGCTTGTGATGTGTGAACGAGATTGTAAAGCGCTTAGAGCTCACTTGAGAATTAGCGCTATATAAATACCCATTATTATTATTTATTATTATTATTAAGTGATGTGATGAGCGTTTTGGTGGCCTGCTGAGAAAGATAATGACGAATGGTACTAATTTTCCTTAACTCATAATAAGCTAACTGACAGACTTTGTTGATATGAGGTCTCATTGACAGGTCATCACTCGTTCATACCAGACAAAGTGACAAGACAGGGTAGCAGCAACTTTTTATTTGATCAACATGACTGCGTGCTGTTTATCTTGGTGCGAATTTCGTTCGCTTGTACAGATGCAGCCATCTGTAAGTCTAATTCAGACGTCTAACTTTGTTGGAAACGAGTAATGTCCAGCGAAATGAGCGGCATTCATAGTTCGACACTGGCAGTTCTTCAAAGCAACGCACTCGATGGGGAGTCGTCAATTTTCCTTTGAATCTGAAGATATTGTGCGTCCTCTGACAAGCGACCGATAGCTTATCGTGTTTGCTGTCCAGAATGATGCGTCACTGTCGTGACTAGATAAATATTTTGCAGATAGCATGCTTTCTAAATAAACACGTAGATCACTTAGAGACAGACATAGTGGCTACCGATATTTGTCTTACATGTTTGTATTTTAGAATTACATTATACAGTTCTCTGTCGGTTTTGACGAAGCCAGTTTTCCTCAACCTGGGCATGAACGATTCTTAGCCACCTCAAGGGGTTGCATGGTGGTTTGTCTGTTTCGACGAATACGTCAGAGGCGCCAGAGATGGACCACAGTCCAGTGTCCAGCGCTCAGAGCTTGTCGCCACAATGGGAGTGCTGGGACTGCGCCCAGATCTTCGAGGGCTGCAGTTTATTATCCATCGTCACATATTTTATATGTTGTCAAGGTACATATGCAAGAGCTAATCTAGTCATAAGCGGGTCATGCTTTTACTGCAGGGCATTCCAGAATGACTGTTGGCAAATCTTGAGCCCACAATCGTTTCAAACGTGCATGCGAGATTCATTATTTCGGCGCTGTCACGCCTGCACGAGGACATCGTGCCTGACGCTTTCCAGGCACAGATTGCCAATGGCGAACGTCAAACTACGGGGGCAACTCGAAGGACACACCCTAAACACAGCGAGCTCGGCAACGCTTATGTTCCACACATCCCTCTTTGTTTTTCTCCTGTTTATCGCAAGGGTCTACACTACTAGGATGTAAACAAGTCGTTTTTCTTGGGCAGCTGTCCCATTTGCAAAGGATATACCGTGACACTGAACACGCAAGTAGTGCATTATCAACAGTGCAGAGTTGTCAAGCATCGTCCAGGTTATCCCATTCTTGCATGCCTCGAAAGACCACAGGCCTGACTTATTGTTGCTGCTTTATTTAAGGAGGAGGAAGAGCAGGAGGAGGAGGAGGCAGAACAGATGGAGAAGCAGAAGCGGGAGGAGAAGCAGGAGGAGAAGGAGCAGGAGGAGGAGGAGAAGGATGAGGAGCAGCAGTAAAAGCAAGAGAAGTAGGAGCAGCTGGAGGAGCAGGGGCAGCAGAAGGAGCAGGAGAGGAGAAGAAGAGAGAGTAGCAGGAGGAGGAGGAGGCGGAGTAGCAGCAGCAGCCGCCGAGGAGGAGGAGAGAAGACGAGGAGGAGGACGAGGAGGAAGACAAGGAGGACGACAAGAATGACGCCAAGGAAAACGACGATGAGGCGGAGGAGGAAGGAAAGAGGAGGAGGAAGGAAAGAGGAGGAAGAAGGAAAGAGAGGAAGAAGGAAAGAGGAGGAAGAAGGAAAGAGGAGGAAGAAGGAAAGAGAAGAAGGATGGAAAGAGGAGGACGGAGGAGGATGGAAAGAGGAGGACGGAGGAGGATAGAAAGAGGAGGAGGAGGAGGAGAGAGGAGGAGGATGGAAAGAGGAGGACGGAGGAGAGAGGAGGACTGAGGAGGAAGGAGGAGGACGGAGGAAAGAGGAGGACAGTAGAAAGAGAAGGAGGACAGAGGAAAGAGGAGGAGGAGGAGGAGGGTGAGAACGAGGACAAGGAGGATGACGAGGAGGATGCGCACATGCACACACAAATACGCGCGCAAATACACACTCGCACGCACCGTAGCAAATACGTGCGAGCACACGAGAAAGAGGTAACACAATAATAAACGGCCGTTAAATGCAAAACAATAACAAAAACCTACATACTTTTAAAGCAAAACCCTGGGAAACAGATAACTGTTCACGAGATGAAACAATACATTGTGTAACAGAGTGACAAAACTTTACTTTGCTGACTTTGCGTTCTCTGCATGAACCCCTCCTATCTTCCAGTCTGTCACCAGTGGTCATTTGCCCACTCAGCTATTTCTCGCCCGTTCCCAAGCTCTCCATCCTCCTGCTTTCTCCATTTGTATACCTCCCCATCTCTGATTCCATCCCCACGTCAGACTCTGGGACACTGAAGCCATACCGTTCATGCCAGCCGCCCTTCCCACTGTCGTTTCCCATTATCTCACTCTCGGACGCTCCACTGGTCATCAGCATGGAGACCTGATGCTGGCAAGATAGTATCTCCAAGAGATCAGTCTTGTGAGTCGGACCCTCCCCCCCCCCCCTCCCCCTCTTCCTATGCATCCCTGGTACCGCCCCAGCCGACACCTTCACCAATCCCATGCCACGCCTTTTCCGGTTTTGATCATATATATATTGAGGTGACCACTTATGTTTAAGAGACTTGTGTTAAGAAGACTTGTGTTGAGAGACTCGTGTTGAGAGCCGCATAGAGTACGGACTCATTATTGCTACTCGGAAATAAATGGATGTAACGGGAACTTGGCTGACTCCATGTCCCTCTGTGCCTCTGCCGCCCAACACTCGGGAGGCAGGGGAAAAGTTCCCAGCCTGCATAGTAGCCCCAGCAATGTAAACTCTGGTCCTGCTACAATTGGTACAGTTCGTACAGCGGCAAAAGACATTCAAAGTTCTTGTATTTCAGTTGCATGTTTTCCGGCACGAACACCGTTTCGGTTAAGCAGTTTATTTTGTTATGACGCCATTAAATTCCTTGATCACGTCCAGCTGAAAGTTGGGAATCCCTTCCACTGATGGGCCACACTAGTGGACTCGTCCGAGGAAAGGGGTGCGGACCCTGCTCCGCTAGTGGGCCACGGCATCTGATTGGCTGCGTTTTTGCTTTATCGTTTAAGCTCGAAACAGAGCCGAATCGCCTTGACTGCTGCAAATATGATATTTATCGTAACCCAGTCTAGCGCATCTTGTACGCCAGTTTGTCAATTATTTACACTTTATTGTCAATCTGTGGGCGGAATAACCGTCCAAGATTGCGTTTGTGAGGTAGCGAGCACGTTGTGATTTGGTTGCCATTATGTGTGGGAGTCACTGCGAATTAAACGACCAACATCGCACCTCTTTCCTCGGACGAGTCCATTAGTGTGGCCCATTGGTGGAAAGGATTCCGAAAGTCGAATACAGCTTTTTGGACTGTCCTAATTAGAGATATGCCGCATAACTCAAAATCGACCGAGGCAACAATGCGACTTATTTCGCGATGCAAGGTTACACTTTTAAAAAATAGAAATGCTACAAACTCTAAATCGACCGAGTGCATGATGTGGCATATTTCGTGGTGCGGGGTCATGTGGAATCATCCAGAAGACCAAACCCTGTCTGTCTTTTGCAGAAAAATGACAATATTTGAATTTCTGTTATAAAACAATTGTATACCTGCCCAGTTATGGTGTCACTTTTGTGTTTTGTCCAGTGTTCCCTTCACATCCTGACATAGTAAACAGAGCAATAACTCGATCCCCTGCTTTCTTTAAGCAATAATATACATATCGATCCTGTTTCAGCAGGGCTGTGTTAGGTTTTGTTTTTCAGGGTTTGAAAAATGGTTGTTGTGCTTGTTTATTCCTTCAATCACTTATTTGTGTGCTTGCTTGCTTTTCGTCGATATATGACTAGCAGTGATCGTATTGTCCTAGGACGGGTGTAGCATTCACCAAAATAACTTGCTTCTTTTCACGGACTTATTTCTGCTTGATTTTCGGGGACGTGGTTGATCTTGTTCGGAAGTCGAGCTTGTTCTGAATGGCAGTTCATTCGTTCGCCTCTCTCTCTCTCTCTGTTCATGATGAATGCAAGGTACGGTTTCAGCGCCTTCTTTTCTCACTCACGAGCAAACATGAATTTGAAGGCTACTGGAAACTGCCTGAAATGTTACGGAATGGGAATGCCATAAATGAACTGAGCATGAACTTTTTTCTTCTCCTTTCTTAGAAAACGCATTTACATGTACAAACAAACGAAAGCATTTACAACATTCTTATCAGGAATGACGTGGACCCCAAAACCCAGAACATTTGGTAGAGCGAAGTTTTTCCGGCAACGTCAGAAGTCAGGCGAAGAGATTTCCAATGTGAAACACAACGTAAAATTTCGCCTGCTTGAGTCAAAACTCCTAAAAAGTCACCTACACTCTTTTGGTGAAAGAGTGGAGAAATGTGCTGTGTATTCGGAGGATCTCTGCAGAATTGCATTGAACTTTTCGCAAGTAACAAGCCAGGGACAGACCTGCTGTTGACTTCATGCTAGATTTGGTCGTCTTTTTATTTTAGACAAGATGAAAGGGAAGTTCCTGTAAATACTTTTGTATTGCTTTGGCAAAGTAATCGAAACAAGGTTATGCATAATCAATTTGCTTGCTATAGCGGAGTTACCGAATAAATGGCATGCTTTGTACCGACTTTCATAAGACGAAAACATGGTATCAGAATGAACCACAACAAATGTCAATTATGCAAAAAAGACTGCTTACCAGTTTCATTGCGAAAGATCCCACACGTATTTGACTAATACATAATCAGAATGTTTCTGCACGATGATGACGGCATAATCAAGGTTTTGGATATGGATAAGCTTTTTTCCTACTTCAAAAGATTCACAGTCCTTTTGATTAATAAAATGATATCCTCCATACACTATGCACGCGTCTATGGAATCGTATGTTCGTTCGTTCTATTGTCCCTTGTTTCAAGGATAACCGGTTCCACTCCCATCCCTATGGGTCCTCTGATGGCTCTGCAGACCCAGTCTGAAGCGGCAGTTTCAAACAGGCGGGGCACTAGAAGTCCGTGACATATACTCTATTCATTTTATGTTCTACTCATTTGAGTCGTGAAGTTAATAATCTTGCAGCTATTACCCACAAAAATTATCGAGGTGCTTTCGTTACTGATAATGCACCCATACACGTCATTGTAATGAAATGTAATCAACAGAATAATCAATATTTACGTGAAATCCACAAAACAAGGATAGTGTTGATGTTAAACAAGGGTGGACATCACAAAACGCTCGCAGTTCACAGCGTACTACATCGGCACAAGGGTTTAGGCGGGAGAAGGTTACAGGTGCTGTTTAGTCCGAGTCGAGCCAAGAAAGGCTGCTGTAAGTCGGTCTGCATTGTCAGCGTTAGCGCTTGAGACACAAACCAACACGTTCGCATTCCGTACTTTTGCAAAACCCGGCAGGACGCCAGTTGCGCAAGTTTCGGGACATCAAAACCCCGAACTCGGAGTGGAACGGGTGGGCAGACGTGCTTGTTCCGAGAGAGTGACCTTTCCCTGTTTTTGAGACAATATGTCGCGGTGTACGGGCTGAACTGAGAAGAATTTGCCGAGCTCAAGCTCCAACCTCTTGAGTCAGCTTCCCCTACGGCCCCCGTTTCATTCCTCCCCCCCCCCCCCCCCCCTTATGCATATACATATCCATGTAGCAGCCTGACGATTGGCATTCCCATTGCAGCAGTGAGAGGAGACCATAATTGAGAAATGTAGTCCAAACTGTGGGGAAATTTGGAGTTGTACCGTACCCATCGTAGACACTAACAAGCCAGGTGATGTAGAGTGGCGAGAATGAATGACTCGACAAACATTGAATATCCAGGATGTGTGAGAAACTGATGAAATACTGAAATTTTTTGAAGCAACATGTCTTAATCTAATGTAATTATAGAAGTATGAATTCATTTGTTCTCCGATGTCCAAAGAAAATGCTTTTAAAAAACGAGACCTTCAAACATCGGCGAATCGGAAATCTGAAAGCGAGTGAGGCACAAGAGCAGCTGCAGACACACGGAACTGACACATTATGGAAGATGGAGAGAGCAGGTGCACAAAGGTCAAACAGATGATATTCACACCTACGATTCCCCGTTCACTGCAGGTGAGCGACTGGGGACTCACTGTACAATGGATGTGTTTCAAAACGGTACTGCAAGGCGTCTGCAGGCCCTGTTTTATACGTGTGTTTCCATATATGCCCTTTCAATTGGTGCAGCCGAAACTTACAAGACAGAACGTGGCACCATGGACGTGGCGTCCACAACAATGCGAGACCGTACATCAGAAACACCTGCAGCGTCAACAATGGCAAGCATTGCCCACCACACACAAAGGGATTCCGCAGATAATCCACTCATACCGTGCGGTTCATACAATGGCACCTGGAGGTGTCTTCGAAACGATCTCCGACATCGTGGAATGTTCCGAACGGAATCACCACATTTCTCACTTGAACACTTAAAGATAGGAGACTTCATCTCCTCTAGGTATCACTAAGCTTTCGCCTCCGCCTGCGGCCTTTGCCTGTCGTGACAACAGCCTGTAAAAACGCGCTGAAGTTTGCCTTTCATGGCGTTGCTATGTTTTCAGGGCCAACCCTGCATTTTTCCCAGATCTTCCCATCGCCTTTAGCTAACAGGTCTGTGCTCCAGGCTGTAAGTCTGCCTTCGTCACTTGCTGCCCTCTAAAACCGCTCTGAAAGACTACTCTTGTCCTCTTCCATAGGTATACAAGGCGCGTGTTGTCTTATCATCGCAGGATTGCCAACTACATTGGATGCATCACCACGAGAATACGGCGAAACTTTGGGACAGGTAAAGAAGCAAGAGCAGGTGCATAAAGGCAAGGGTAAACATCTTCGCGTCCTCTGTGCATGATTTTCCCCCACTGTGATGGAGGACAGTATCTCTTCATGATGTTATGTTTCTTTGTTTTTCGTTTATTTTAAGTCCATCTCATGGATTAGGACCAGAAAAGATAGTTTTTTTGGACGCTCTTTTTCAACAAGTTTCCCTCTTGCATGGCTTTGGTCGTGAGTTATCTACGCGTTTCGAGAGATTCATCTGCGGGTACAGGGACTGCACACGTTGTGCATTAGAGACAGTAATTCAATCTTTACTGCATCCCCAAGTTTCACACTCCCAACCAAAATCAGCTCCTTCCGCCACAACTTACTTTTCCTGTGTCTCTCAATTTTCGCCACTTCCTTCATGTGCATGTCAGTTTTATTTGACAATTTGCAATCCTCTTCCTGGTGTTTCTATGGATCTCATCATTCACCCAAGCTCTTACGTTTGTCCTCCATGTCCGCCCCAGTTGAGACTTTCTTTGAACTGAATGGCAGATTTACATACTTGTCCTGCACCCCTCCAGTACGGTTAATCTTCCTTATCACCTTCGCATTGTTTGTCTGTCTTGCACCTGTCTGACTCTTCTTCCCTCTTTCTCAGTACCTTCTCACTCACGTCAGTAAATCCTCCTTCTATCGCCGAATTTTTCTTTTGAGATATGCCACGGTGTGTCGGTGATTCAACAGCACGGTCCACTCGATCTCAAAGTTGTTTTACACAAGAAGAAGAATGGCAGTCATATGTATTCAAAATCAAAGACGCTTGTGGGTCAGAGGTAAGTAAGACCCACTAGGTCTTCGAACGCGATTCGTAAGAGGCAAAGAACTAGGAAAATCGAAGTTTAACTTCTCTTACTCTAATCCACTCAACTGATTTTTGTTATCAATGGCCTTAAATAGCCTACAAAAGCTGTGAAGCCGCAAAACATCATTCGTCATTCATAGCATGGGATTGAAGGGATGTGTGCAGAAGGTGGAGAAAAAGACGCGTTGAGAGAAAACAAAACTATTGCAAACAGATTTCTGATAAGACGTATTTAAAAATATGTGAATCAGCACCACAATACAGGTCATAATTCGATTTTGGGCATTTTGGAGTTATTGTAACATTTTTAACCCGAGAGTTTACGCTTCCCAGTGGTATCAACATCATGTTTGTATCTGGGTACTTCTGGCAGTCACAGCTTAAAGAGAACTACATACTGCTGGAACCCCTGGCTGTTAAGCTTTCGGGGTGTAATTCATGAACGTGGACTTTCGAGAGCACTAGTCTTGGACTTTAGAGTCTAGGACTACCGCGTAGTCTGGGACTAGTCTGGGACTAAGCGAGTCTACGATTCACGAACCCAGACTGGGTGTTGACTTGAAAGTCTGGGACTGATTGACCTAGTCTATGCGTTATTTTTAGAATGAGGGGGAATTCGCGGGGATTCCGCCCAGTGCGCAAGCGCAAGGCGTACCGCTTCAAACTTCCTGTCAAAAGTGTCAGCCACGATCGGTAGCAAAACCTCGAAGAAAAGCACCGGTTTCACTGAGCGGGAATCGGTAGCTATCATAAAAGCGGTGTCAGTAAGATACGGACACATTAACAGCAGCATACACACAGCCCAAGCAAACAAAAGAAGACGGACAGCATGGGAGGAGGTGACAAATGAAGTGCGAGCTGAGGATGGAGTGTGTGTGTGTGTGTGTGTCACCGTTTATTAAGTTCATCAGCAAGAGGCAAATCAGCAGAAGATCAAGTTTTACAATATGGCAGGATTTCCAAGTGAGAACCATTGAAATTCAGTAAGGAAGGGATGGAACAAAAATCTGTCTTGATGAGGAAAAATATACACACACAGTGACACACACACACACACACACACACACACCAGCCTCAGCTCGCACTTTTCCCACCAAACTCGTGAAACCCTGGCGTACATCGTCACACATTTTCTCAGTTACCAAAAATAAAGCAATTTAATCTGAGCAGTGTTTTCATAACACAGATGCAATTTTAATGTATCGTTTTCATAGCATCAGACAACACAATGTCAACAGCAGGCAGGTTCGAGGACAACAATGTATTTATAATCTTTCCTGGTGTCGCTGAGGTCCGCGCGTCAGCTATAAATAGAAATGAGCGAAGCTTGGATGTTCGACGAGTCAACCTGCATTTCCATTTGTAAAATGTAAGCGCTTTCACGACCTATTGATGCAATCAACATACAGCTTTGATAATTTAATGCTGTTCATGGCTTACATTTTCTTTGAATGGGTTTCTAGTGTCCCAAAATACAGCGTTTTCTGTGCGAACCGTAGACAGGTCGGCCATTTAATTTCGCGGCAGTCTCGGACTTTGGTGTGTAGTCTAACAAATCCTTGGACCAGTGTAGTCAGCAGTCCAGTCCGAGACTGTTCAAACCAAAGTTCACGTTCATGAATTGTAGACTACGACAGTCCACGTTCATAAATTGTAGACTACGACAGAAGTCCGAGACCAGCGGCAGTAGTCTAAGACTATTCTAAGACTACGACGGTAGGCCACGTCCATGAATTACACCCTCGGGGCCTACTTCAGTAGCTCAGCCAGAGGCGGCCCCAAGCAGCCAGACTGGCGACTGGGGGGCATCGGATCATTGGTCAGTCAACTTAACCTTTGCCTGGTCTGCCAACTCCACAGGGACGCGGACTCGGCCAGCCTCTGCAGCTCCTCCGTGACCTTACTGACTTCATAGGACCTGGCGCTGTTTGATTAAACGCTGCAATGAAACGTTAAGTTGGAGAAAATTCCTGCACAAGCATAAGAATAGCACTTCTATTAGGTCCAACATCAAATGCTGCTTACGTCACATAAATACGTTTTCTATTCTCAGACGATGCTAAACGAAAAAGTTTACAATAGGAAGAGAGTAGAGAAAACGAGTTTTGCAGTGATGTATGATATATGATGCAGTGATGTATGATGCGCCGGCCGGTATGAGTAGAAGGCATCACGTCGAGGGGAAAACCTTGGTTGATTTAGTTGAACCCGCGTTATGTTATTGTTTTCTGGGAGTTGCGCATAGCAAAAGTAATTTGTTTCAACATTATTATTTGTTTATTTGCAAAGTGTATCCGCAATAGATCACCTCTAGACGGATAATAGAGTGAGAAACTCCCCAAAATAGAAAATGCATCCTGTTGACCCCGAGTGATGTTACAGGGCTGAACCTCTTAAATGACCCGTGTGACATTTGACCCTTTTCGTGCTGCTCGGTCACATGTCAGCGTCAGGTGGTATGGCGTTTGTGGAAATGTCTGATGTAAAAATAGGAAAAGGGTGGCGGAGAGATTTAGAGGCCGAAGCATAGTTCGTACGCGCTAATGCGACAACATCATCCTAAATCAATTTGGCTTGATCAATGACAACGTAATGATATATTTAGCGTCAGACGAATTAAAAAAGAGCAGTATGTTTTGCATAATCAGCTTGAACGAGCCGCTAAGTTGCATATGTTTTAATGGCCGTGTTGTGCTAAATGCGTGTTAAGCACACTTTCTTCATGGATTTCAGGACTTCACCCATGAGGAAGGCGAACCTTAAGGTAAGGGGGAGACATACACACACACACACACACACACACACACACACACACACACACACACACACACACACACCGAGAGAGAGAGAGAGAGAGAGAGAGAGAGAGAGAGAGGAGGGATGTATACCGACAGACAGACAGGCAGGCAGACAGACAGACGAACGGACAGATGGACAGACAGATACACACACACATACACACACAAGACACAGAGAGAATAGTCAGGAACCCTAGCATGGGTAGAGGGAGCGAGGTTAGAGGGAGAAAGGGGAACACTGCCTGTAGGGGAAAGGAGTGCGGGGTTTTTTCCGCGCCCCTGAGAAGCCTCACGTAGGCGCACGGTAGAGTTGTTTTCACATGTGGACACCAAGCCTGTAGTTTATTCTTCCCTTGCCGCTTTTGTTTTCTCTGGAAATGGAGGGCTGCAAGCGACCCATGCTGCAGAACGAGGCAGACGAGGTGGGCGCGTGGGCAAGTCGCTGCAAGCACTGGGCCAAGGTCCCGCGGGCGTCCTTGGACTGACGGTGTCCTGAGAATGAGACGAGGACAGAGCTCACAATGAAAACACTGAGTAAACGCACTTTCTTTCTCAAACAAAGCCCTTGTACTCTACATACATGCAAGGTAATGACAGATCGATACACCACAATGGAAACACTGAGTATACGTACTTTCTTTCTCAAACAAAGCCCTTGTACTCTGCATACATGCAAGGTAATGACGGATCGATACACCACAATGAAGCACTGAGTAAACGTACTTTCTTTCTCAAACAAAGCCCTTGTACTCCACATACATGTAAGGTAAGGACAGAGACACCACAATGGAAACACTGAGTATACGTACTTTCTTTCTCAAATAAAGCCATTGAACTCCATATTTATGCATGGTAAGGACAGAGCTCATGATGAAAACTGAGTATACACACTTTCTTTCACAAACAAAGCCCTTGTATTCCACTTAATGCAAGGTACGGACAGAGACCTCACAATGGAAACACTGAGTATACGTACTTTCTTTCTCAAACAAGTCCTTGTCAAACGTGGTGGTACAGGCGAGGCAAGTAACTTCTGTGTACTCTGTCACAATGAAAACACTGAGAACTCGTATGTTCCTTTCTCAAGCTAAGTCCTAAAGGTGGAATGGACAAGGCAAGTAATATCTGTGTACTCCACATGAAACATGGAAAGGACATGTACTATGTGTTCTCACTGCGATAGGTCTTTTCAAAGGAGGTGGTATTGACAAGGTAAGTAACTTCTTTGTGCTCCATATTCATGCATGGTAAGAGCAGAGATACCACGATGACAACCCTGAATACATGTACGTCCCCATCTCAAACTAAATTCTTTTCAAATGTGGTGGTATAGACAAGGAAAGTAACTTCTTTCTACTCCATATTCATGCATGATAAGAGCTAAGATACCAAAATGACAACACTGAGTATATGTACGTCCCCTTCTCAAACAAGGTATTTTCAAAGGCGACAAATAACTTCTTTGTCCTCCATATGTGATTAGAGAAACATCTCAAGCAAACGCCCTTCTGTCCATAGTAAAGAAGTGCATTGCATTCAATCTCTCCATTTTTCGAATTTTTTTCCCCACTAGACCAACAAAGTCTTTTTCGTCACCAACAATACCGTTCTCACATAGTCTGGGCATTCTTAATTAATATCCCGGCAATCCACGTTTCTCGCACTTATTTTATGTTGTTTGCCACTGCAGTCATTCTGGCACATTGACAGTCGTTTCATACGTAGTCTTGTTCAAGCCACTTGCCAAAAGTTCAAGCGTGGAAAAACACAGTGTTTCGGAAGATGAAATATTTTGCCTCAAAGTCCTGTTTTCAGCATCCCAGTGACTCGGCCGTGTATGTTTGTGGTTTATTCTGGGTTGTGGGCTTTTCTGTCTTGAATAACTCTTCATCAGAGCATGTAAATATTCAGTGTTAAGTCGTTTTCTCTTAACTGCATCTTGTTCCCTCTACAATAATATGGCAATTGGTATTATTCCAGGCCTTCGTGTTCCATTTGTATGATCTTGAACGTGTCCTCAACGACTTCTTTCTGCCCCGTGTACGTGGGTAGACAAAGAGACACATCCTTTAAATTTACCAGTTAAAAATCACCCTCTGATACAAAGAAACCTGTCACGGGTGTATATTTCAGAATGTAAAGTCAAATTCACAAAGAACCACAAAGCAACCCAATGGATACTTTGATGCATTTTCGCTGAGTAACATACAACATGGCCGCGGTTGTTCCATGCTTCAAGGATTACTGGATCCGATCTTGTCCCTGTGCACACTGCAGGCCAGTCCGGACTGGATCCGATCTTGTCCCTGTGCACACTGCAGGCCAGTCTGGACTGGATCCGATCTTGTCCCTGCATGTGCACACTGCAGGCCAGTCTGGACTGGATCCGATCTTGTCCCTGTGCACACTGCAGGCCAGTCTGGACTGCTTCCGATCTTGTCCCTGTGCACACTGCAGGCCAGTCTGGACTGCATCCGATCTTGTTCCTGTGCACACTGCAGGCCAGTCTGGACTGGATCCGATCTTGTCCCTGTGCACACTGCAGGCCAGTCTGGACTGGATCCGATCTTATCCCTGTGCACACTGCAGGCCAGTCTGGACTGGGTCCGATCTTATCCCTGTGCACACTGCAGGCCAGTCTGGACTGGATCCGATCTTGTCCCTGTGCACACTGCAGGCCAGTCTGGACTGGATCCGATCTTGTCCCTGTGCACACTGCAGGCCAGTCTGGACTGGATCCGATCTTGTCCCTGTGCACACTGCAGGCCAGTCTGGACTGGATCCGATCTTGTCCCTGTGCACACTGCAGGCCAGTCTGGACTGGATCCGATCTTATCCCTGTGCACACTGCAGGCCAGTCTGGAGCGGCAGTGTCGAAGGCAGGTGGGGCACTGGCACTGGTCAATAAACAACTGAGGGACAAAGAATTGGCTGTCATGGAAACGCAACGGATTCCTTCAAGAATCAATACATTATATAGCACTTGGCAGCTCACAGCATCATCATCAGCAGCAGCAGCAACAGCAACAGCAGAACAACAAAATGATAAAAACAACAACAACAACAATAACAAAACAAACCACGTGAAAACTTGCAATGTACCAGTACCATACATGAAAAAGCTTATACTGTTGTTGTGTTCGTGTGGAAGATATTTCCGACAGGAAGGACAGACGTGGATGACTACATAGAGCGACCGTGCATATCCCTGAGCGATGCACGGAGAGGCGAGAAAATAAGGCCAGTGGTGCCAGAGAAAACAGGTTTCCGAGTGCACTGAAGCTGGGGAAAATGTCAGAAGGAAATAATATTGATTTTCAGCTGTTTATTATGTCTCAGTAATCTGGCTCCGACAGGCAGATGGAGAGAAAAAGCTGGGCTGGGCGGCGCAATTGACGCCATGGTAAAGACAGCGGGATCAGAGAGCCGATGGAGCAAACACTCAAACAAGAGGGCGTCCATTTGGAAGGAGACAGTCATAACAAGGCACATTTGATAAGAGCGCCACCTGATGCTGGGACTGAACACACAAGCACATGCCAGGTTGGTCACCACAATTTCTACCTGACGGGGTCAGAAGTGCATTTCACAGAACGGAATGCTCTTGGACACATACACGTATAGAGTCGCGTCGACCCGTGGCCTGATTTTACCATGAGCGCTAAAGCCATGATCACTCCATTCAGCAAGAATCGATTCACAGCGTCTCTCTACAATCATCGCAGAAGAACATTGACTACAGGAATCGAGATGAGTTGCTATTACTAACTGGTTCGAGTGATTTTCGAGATCAATAGCCTTTCAGACCAAAGTTAGGCTGATACACTGAAAAGCTTTATTCTATTATTCATTAATTCATTCATTAATTCATTCATTCATTCATTCATTGCTCCATCCAACAATTTGTTAGTTATTGTAGAGTGTCCTCACACATGGGAAGTTTTCTGGCGAGCTTCGACTTGCCGTTGCCACGATGATTGTCGCAAGTCGTAGTTTTCTGACGAACTGTTGAAGAATAGAACAAAGGGAGGGAGGTGGGATGGTGGGAGTGAGGGAGGGAGGGAGGGAGGGAGGAAGGGAGGGAGGGAGGGAGGGAGGGAGGGAGGGAGGAGGGAGGGAGGGAGGGAGGGGAGGGAGGGAGAGAGGGAGGGAGGGAGGGAGGGAGGGAGGGAGGGAGGGAGGGAGGGAGGGAGGGAGGGAGGGTGGGAGGAGGGAGGGTGGAAGGGTGGGAGGGAGGGAGTGGAGGAGGGAGGGAGGGAGGGAGGAGGAGGAGGAGGAGGAGGAGGAGGAGAAGGAGGAGAAGGAGGAGGAGGAGGAGGAGGAGGAGGAGGAGGAGGAGGAGGAGGAGGAGGAAGGAGGGAGGGAGGGAGGAAGGGAGCGAGGGAAGGAAGGAATGAGGGAGGGAGGGAGGGTGGGAGGGAGGGAGTGGGGGAGGGAGGAGGAGGAAGAGGAGGAAGAAGAGGAGGAGGAGGAGGAGGAGGAGGAGGAGGAGGAGGAAGAGGAGGAGGAGGAGGAGGAGGAGGAGGAGGAGGAGGAGGAGGAGGAGGAGGAGGAGGAGGAGGAGGAGGAGGAGGAGGAGGAGGAGGAGGAGGAGGAGGAGGAAGAGGAGGAGGAGGAGGAGGGAGGAGGAGGAAGAGGAGGAGGAGGAGGAGGAGGAGGAGGAGGAGGAGGAAGAGGAGGAGGAGGAGGAGGAGGAGGAGGAGGAGGAAGGAGGGAGGGAGGGAAGGGAGGGAGGAATTGAAGATGGGAGGGAGGGAGGGTGGGAAGTGAGGGAGGGAGGGAGGAGGAGGAGAGAGGAGAAGAGAACAGAAGGGAGGAGAGGGGAGTGAGGTAGGAGGAGGAGAGCAGAGAGAGGATTAGGAGGGAGAAGAGGAAGTGCAGGAAATTGAGGAGGAAAATAAAATATAGGAGGAAAAGAACATGGAGGAGGAAAAGGACATGGAGTAGGAAAAGGACATGGAGGAGGAAAAGGACATGGAGTAGGAGTAGGAGGGAGGGAAGAAGAAAAAAGAGGGAAAAGGAATGAAGCATTGAAGGAAGGACCGATCGAAGGGAGGAAGGAGGGACTGAATGAAGAAGGATTGGTTTAAAGGAGGAAGGAATAGAGAGAGGAGAGAAGAATTGAAGGCGGAAAGAATGATTGAAGGGAAGAAGTAATGATCGAAGGGAGGAAGGAAAGATTGAAAGGACTGCATGGAGGAAGAAAAACTTGAAAAGAGAAAGGAAAAGCTGAAAGGAGACAAGGATAATTGAAAAATGCAAAAAAGGATTGGAGCGTGGGAGGAAGGAAGGATCGGAGAGAGAGAGGAATGAAGGATTGGAGGGCGAAATGAAAGAGTAAACAGAGAAGAGGAAAATTTAAGAAAAGAGACAAAGATAGAAAAGATGGAGAAGGGAGGGAAAGATATGTGAAAGGAAGGGAAAAAGACAGAAAGAATGACCATAGAAAACCAAAGTAAGAAGAAACATCTGCATTTCTCACTGATTGCTACAAGTGGAAAATAGTGTCAGATGCATGTCAAACTACACCGGGAAGAACGAGAAAAGATCATACAGCGATACAAGGATACGAACAACCAAAGGTGCAGTTTTCTGTTCCTAGTAAGGCAAGCCGCCCAGGATCTTTCCTTTGTTAAGTCCGCGCACAGCAACAGCTGGCGTCCAGATGTGCCTCACATGCATTTCCGTGATTTTTTCATGCTTTTGCGTGCACACCTATGCATTGTTGAGCTCGAATGTGCATCTATATACATTCTGATGCATGCCTATGCCTGTCTTTGGATCTCTGTATTTCTGCATGCAGTGTGCGTATTTTTGTAAATCGCCCCCTGTCTGGAAGACCCAGTGCCACTGCACGCATTCCTGCATATCTCTATAGCTGTGTTTGAATCTCTAGACCATTATGCACCTTCGTGAGTCTACTACCTTTCCAAGATACACATTTCAGTTATTTGCTTTCATGCGTGCGTGCAATATACACGTCTGGCTCTACTGGATATTTTCAAATCCCCACACCTTCTGTGCGTTTCATGACATGCAGGTATTTTATTTCCGAGCACGTCCATGCATCTCTACACACAGTCATGAATATCCCTATTCTTCAAGGCGGTTTGGCACCCGGCCCGTCTCGACCGAGATCTCATCCGTCTACCTCCTCACCACACTCCCAGCACTGTGCCCCGACGTGTGTTGTAAGCGGCGAGTCGCGCGAGATGTCTCGCAGCGAGATTGGCGAGCGCGAGATGCGGCTTAGCAACGGGCAAACAGCAGGCGAGGCGGAAGTGGATTTATCCAATATGGCGTCGCCCGACAGAGCTGGTTTGAAACGGGTGTTATTATTGGAGTTTCTTGACGATTCTGACCTAGATTATGATTGCATTATTTTATCGACCCCAACGTCCCCAATGCGACCACAAAATCTCAAGAATTTACAACGCTGTTCTGTGAAATTACCAATCATGATCATCATGATGATCATGTAATGTGTTGATTGTTGCTGCCATACCGAAGCAGAAGACTAAAGTGGAACTAGCGCGGAAAGAAACGAGCACAACTGAAACAAACTAGTAGAATTCCACACCCTCCCTATTCCCATTCCACGTAAAATTACTCAAGAATACTGAAAGAACACTTACGTTTTAATATTCTGTCCCATTTCTCCGTCGCAACGCCGCAATTGAAAAAAGTCCCATCGAGAAACAGAATTCCAATGCGGATAGTCGCCATTTTGTTTCTCTCGCAAGACTTGGCGAGCTGCAGAAAGAGCCTCTCGCCAAGTTTTGCGAGACACGCGAGCCACTCGCCGCCTTACAACGGCATGGCTAGCCCCATTTGCGAGATACTCGCATGGCTCGCCGCTTACAACGCATGTCTGATACTGCACGTACCGCTTTAGCCCTCGAGGTGAACTGTTGTTGACATTTTCCTCGTTAGTCGCAGCAGGGGCGGACGAGGGGGGGGGGGGGGGGGGGGGGGGGAGGGGGGGGGGGGGGGGGGGGGGGGGGGGGGGGGGGAGGGGGGGGGAGGGGGGGAGGGGGGGGGGGGGGGGGTGGGGGGGGGGGGGGGGGGGGTTCCGGGGCTTTCCGGAAACCACCCCCCCAACAGAAAAATAAAAAATAAAAAAAATTTAAAAAATATATATTTAAAATTTCTTCAGTAACAAAATCTGCTGCCTGAAAGTGGTAATGATCATGATTATAATGCGCCAGAATGGACCATTTTGCAGTTACAACACCCCACCCACCCCCGCTCTCTCTCTCTCTCTCTCTCTCTCTCTCTCTCTCTCTCTCTCTCTCTCTCTCTCTCTCTCTCTCTCTCTCTCTCTTTCTCTCTCTCTCGCTGATCTCTCTCTCTACTCTCTCTCTCTCTAACTTCGTCTCTCTCGTCTCGTCTCGTCTCTCTCTCTCTCTCTCTCACGTTGGCAAAACTCCCCACTCGAGCTTGCCTTTTCATTTCTACGCATTTCTGCCAATCTTGCACGTTGTGTTTAGCAACACAGGAGTCCTTCAGTAGTCTGACAACAGCTGAAAATACTTGCACGAGACAAATGCCAGCTATGAAAATCTTCGCATTAATTTTTTGCTTGGTTTTGCTGTGTTGGCGGCCCAAACCCGAGCATAGGCGAGAGGTTTGCGGCTTGTTGACCTAAGGGAGGTAACTCCTGACGCTGCCGCGTGTGGCTTGTGGTCAAGGGGGAGACAACTTTGTCACGTATTTGTGCGATTTTGGAAACTCTCACGTGGGCGTATAATAGTTAGTTACAAATGAATTTGAGAGAGAGAGAGAGAGAGAGAGAGGAGAGAGAGAGAGAGAGAGAGAGAGAGAGAGAGAGAGAGAGAGAGAGAGAGAGAGAGAGAGAGAGAGAGAGAGAGAGAGAGAGAGAGAGAAGAGAGAGAGAGAGAGAGAGAGAGAGAGAGAGAGAGAAGAGAGAGAGAGAGAGAGAGAGAGAGAGAGAGAGAGAGAGAGAGAGAGTTAGCGAGCAACGATACGTTTCGACTGAATCTTCGTCTTCTTCCCGAAACGAAGATTTCTTTGTTGTCGCTCTCCTTCGCCTCACACAACCAAGTTTTCCAGTAAAACATGACATACAGTTAGCATAATTTTGTTTTCATAATGATCGTTCTTTAACTATCAATTTCATTTGCTTGCATTTGCTGACGACTGCGATTTTTGTTGCAGACGAGCTGCGTGTGCATGAGATGTCTTGAGTTGCCGCTCCGTGCCAAGCACAGACGCTGCCTGCCTGCCTGCCTTGCCTTCCGTTTGGTTTCCATGGTTTTGTTTGCAATTGCTGTGTTGTACCACGTGCTATGCATTTCGTTTCAGTCAGCACTAATAGTGTCTTCCATTTGGTTTCCATGGTTTTGTTTGCAATTGCTGTGTTGTACCACGTGAAATGCGTTTCGTTTCAGTCAGCACTAATAGTGTCTTCCATTAATTTTGGTTTCTTCATGGTTTTGTTTGCA
>JAWQFJ010014480.1:15000-43132 GCA_034096865.1 Theodoxus fluviatilis | reverse complement strand
ACTGCCCACTTTAAGAGGCCAGCACCCAAGCTCTCTCTTAGAGAAACAAGGCCAGCCTTGGAATGTTGTGCCAAAGTGAGAATTGGCGAACAGAGATGCTAACATTCTGCTGCCGAGAATAGATTGGTCAGTGGGAGAAAAAGATACTATTTTTAAGCACAGATGATGCCAAGAGTGTGATTGGTTAGTGGACGGACCCAAAACTATACAAGCCTCCCCGTCTTTCTTTCTCTCTCTTCTCTTACCCCCAAACCCTCTGTGGAGTGCAGTGCCTCGCTGTGACTGCGCCCAAGGTCAACAGGAGGTTAGGGGGAGTCCAGAACCCCCTTTCCCATACCCTGCTGCCTCCCACAGCTACTCGGTCGACCCATCCGATCAGGTCCCATTCCCACTCGGAGCTTCGTGACACCTCCACTAGAAACAAGTTGTCAGTCGGCACGTCTTGGCCTGAACACGACGGCGTACATGCCTGACCCAACTGACACGCGTCATCCTGACCCAGGAACACGTCACGTCTTACCTACGAACCGCCTCACGCAGAGGTTAGACGTTTCATCTTTACCGTCTCCCTTCCCGAGCCCGCAGAATTCAATAATTCCCGGGCAGGCCCATCGTCGCCGGGCCCTACTGTTCATCCCTCTACAACTCCTGTTGAAAAAGTGCTCTACGCTCATCGTGATCACTGAATTGAACGCTCACAGATAATTGTATACCATTCAATGCTGGCTGGCTAAACATAGTATCACTTATACTGTTTAATTCGTTAATGAAGAATTATCATTACTCCATATCTTAAAGTTATTGGTCAAATTCCACTACTATCTTCCCTCTTGTGTAGCTCGTTCACACTTGATTGCATGAAAGACAGTGATGTTGCAAGACGGCACATAGCACCCCCTAGATAATCTTTCTTAGGTGTATATATCAAGAGCCCGTCTCAAACAGTGCGTACGGTGCGTGCGTGCTGTGTGTTTGTGTTGTGTGTGTTGTGTGTGTTTAACTACAGTGCTGATCTGGTTCCAACACACACAGAGCACAGCTACCCTGTCTACGTGTTTATCACGACCCTGGCCTCTGTTCCAGACTGCGTGACGTCATGTCGCCGTGCCTGTCTGCACTGCCACGTCTGCCACCTGGACTCTCTGCCTCATCACACAGGGCCGCGGCCTCCAAAGAAAACAATTGCATTCTGTCTTGTTGTCCTACTGACCCCCAGCCCTGACTGATACGGCAGATGGGGAGAGCTGCACCAGGACACAACCACTTCAGGTTTTTACAGCACGCCCCTGTTGGCAGGTAACAGGGCGATACGGCCTCATGACTGAAGGACTTCGATGCGGGACTCTTGGTCCGTGTGCAGAGATGTGGGACAGGCAATCCTCTGTGCAGATAGTTGGGACAGACAGTCCTCTGTGCAGAGATATGGGACAGGCAATCAGTTTCCTGTACAGAGATGTGGGACAGGCAGTCCTTTGTGCAGAGATGTGGGACAGGCAGTCCTCTGTGAAGAGAGGTGGGACAGGCAGTCCTCTGTGCAGAGACGTGGGATAGGCAGTCCTTTGTGCAGAGATGTGGGACAGGCAGTCCTCTGTGAAGAGAGGTGGGACAGGCAGTCCCCTGTGCAGAGATGTGGGACAGGCAATCCCCTGTACAGAGAGGTGGGACAGGCAGTCCTCTGTGCAGAGATGTGGGACAGGTAGTCCCCTGTACAGAGAGGTGGGACAGGCAGTCCTCTGTGCAGAGATGTGGGACAGGCAGTCCTCTGTGCAGAGAGGTGGGACAGGCAGTCCCCTGTGCAGAGATGTGGGACAGGCAACCCCCTGTACAAAGAGGTGGGACAGGCAGTCCTCTGTGCAGAGATGTGGGACAGGTAGTCCCCTGTACAGAGAGGTGGGACAGGCAGTCCTCTGTGCAGAGATGTGGGACAGGAAGTCCCCATTGCAGGGAGGTGGGGCAGAATGTCCTCTGTAAGGAGAGGTGGGACAGGCAGTCCTCCTGTACAGAGATGTGGGACAGGCAGTCCTCCTGTACAGAGATGTGGGACAGGCAGTCTTCTGTACAGAGGTGGGACAGGCGGTCTTTTGTACAGATGTGGGACAGGAAGTCCCCATTGCAGGGAGGTGAGGCAGAAAGTCCTCTGCAAGGAGAGGTGGGACAGGCAGTCCTCTGTACAGAGAGGTGGGACAGGCAGTCCCCTGTCTGCTGACCACAACGCCCAACATGGCACGCAGAGGTCCTCCGTCTCATTAAGGTGTGAAGGCTGCACTCCTGTCTCTATGAAATCACACGGTGATGCTTTGATGTTTATCCGTTTCCTCCTCAACATTTACAAGAGTGAATTAATCACGAAACAGTGAAATAGTCTCATTAACGGCTTGAGAAAAGTGAAATGCACTTGTGAGATGAAATACGAATAAGACAAAATGTTTGCGTGAGAACTGTATCTGGTTCTAAATTCTAGCAATGTGTTTTAAGCTCTCTGCCAAGAACTATGTTAGCATTGGTGTACTTTCTTAAATGCCTTTGTTGGCATTGTTCAAAAGTACAGAGTTTGTGCTGAGATTACTCGTACGCTGCCAAACCAAAGTCTGTGGATCGGAGTGTGTTGCACAAGGACAGAAGGCGTTTTCGTCAATCAACAACTTGCCAAGTGCCCCACATTTCTAGAAGCTCCTCTTCGCGGACTCGGCGTTGCTTCCGACATTTTTGTTTTTGTTGCTTTTGTTTCTCACGAATTCGTTTTTGTTTTATTCATTCAATCATTCGTTTGTTCATTCATTCATTAATATATACACAATCAAACATACAAACATGCAGACAGACAAATGATGGACTGACAAACGGTCAAAGGAAGGAAGGGCGGAACTACCAAACGGCAGTCAAATAAACATAAATTTAATATCTGCACGCGAATGGCAGATCTAAGTGTAAGCACACCTGGGGATAACGTCATGCAAATGTCACCGCGTGCAAGCCGGGTCTGTACAGAAGTACGCTTTGTGGAAAGGGACAAAGGAAAGCATGGAAAAAATACGAGACAAGATGGAAGAGTGAGGAAACAAACTACCCCGCCTTGTACAGACACAGCCCTAAGTAACGATAAAACCGAACAGATGCGTTGCAAAATTACGCGTTCCATGTACCATAGCAAGTGTAACATATAACCAGATCTGTTCAATGCCCCAATCCCACCCCACCCCCATCCTACCCCCACCTATCCCCCATCCCCATCTCCTCTCCACTTCAGCTGCAGCCCTTGGCTGCCGTGCTTGAAGGGCTGTACTACAAAGGCCCTTGACTGCCGTGCTTGGGGGGCTGTACTACAAAGGTCCTTGGCTGCCGTGCTTGGGGGGCTGTACTACAAAGGCCCTTGGCTGCCTTGCTTGAGGGGCTGTACTACAAAGGTCCTTGGCTGCCTTGCTTGAGTGGCTGTACTACAAAGGTCCTTGGCTGCCTTGCTTGAGGGGCTGTACTACAAAGGTCCTTGGCTGCCTTGCTTGAGGGGCTGTACTACAAAGGTCCTTGGCTGCCTTGCTTGAGGGGCTGTACTACAAAGGTCCTTGGCTGCCTTGCTTGAGGGGCTGTACTACAAAGGTCCTTGGCCAAGAAACAAACTAACAAACAGAAAACAGACTCGCATGCGCATTTGTACAACTATGTGCGGTCTCGCAGACAAACAAGTGACACCCATGCAGGTAAAATCAAACGCAACAACGAAGAAAGCCGCAGCTGTCTGCCTTGAGGAATCACGTGATTCCATCAGCTGCTGCGCGAAAAAGACTCTGACACGGAGACTTCTGGACTTGGACTGTCTTCAGATCGCAGTCCAAAGCAAGTGGTGTGTCGCCGGACCCTGACCCAGGCAACGTAGCCGTTTTAGGTTGCGCTGCTTTGCTGTCCATGAATATTCATGAAAAAGGACTAAATTTACAAAAGGGAAAAGATAGCATTAGCTAATGTTATTTAGAACTGAACTGGTTAATTTTCATTCGTGAGGGCCCAGGAACTGTTTGTTGGGGAAGTTCATTTTCCGCCTACTTAAAACAAACATTTCACTGCAAATGTTTTCAGGAAAAATGTTGACATTAAACTTTCCATAGACAATCTAGAGTTTTATCAAATCTTCATAAAATATTTATACAAACTGCTTTTTTTGCGATTACTGCGCAGGAAAATGTTGCGAGAAAAAAGTGAAGGTGTTGGGAGCGTCCTCTCAAACTACGGCAAGCCAACTGACGGCAGACACGGCAACTTTTTCCCTGGACCGACACAGGTGTCTAGTTTTCCTGGCGCAGTGCTCTATTTAGGCAAATATAAACCCTCACGATTAATGGAGAAAATCGCAGATGAGGGAAATGTTGCTTTCATGATTTACCGAAAGTACACAAGTTGTTACAAAAAGAAACATTGCTGTAGGTTCAGAATTCCTTTTCAGATCGTTGTAAAATAAAAAGATGCAGAGTGCACGGAATATTTCATTCAGCAGTCATGTGTACCATGCATATCAGGTTCTCTACACACATACACACGCACGCACGCACACACTCATGCACGCACGCACACACCCACACACACACACACAGAGGCACTCACACACACACACACACACGCACGCACGCACGCACACACAAGCACACACACAGACACATGTACGCACGCATGCATGCACGCACTCACACACACACACGCACGCACGCACACACGCACGCACGCACACACATACACACACAGACACATTTACGCACGCATGCATGCACGCACACACACACGGACACACGCACACACACACACACAGAGGCACTCACACACACACACACAGACACACACAAGCACGCACGCACACACACACACATACACATGTACGCACGCACGCACACACAGACACATGCACGCAAGCACGCATGCACGCACGCACGCACAAACTCACACATGCATACACTCGTACTTTGGGTATGGTAAAACCACAGCACTTTAGACAAAGAGAAGTTGCACAGCTGAATTTACATCCACTGTGATTCATACGAGGTAAAATTTAGGAATGTAAGTTTGACGACCCGCGCAGTGATATTTTTTCCACCGTAGATCTTTTCATGCCACAGTAAGAACAAGAGTGGGTCTGGAGGGACAGAATGGCTGCAACCAAGATGTGTCCATCCCTGTCGTGTCAAGTCCGGCACACGAGGGAGAGCCCCAGTTCGCCATTTTGTTTTTTGCCCCTCTCAGGACCAGACAGCCTCTCTCTATTAGAATGTGCCTGCTCTGACTGGCAGGTACTGCCGGGTGTTTGCTTGGCCAAGGCAAGGGGGGAAGCCCCTTTGTCTCCGTCATCAGCGAGCTGACTAAGAACATCACGCGCCTGGTTCCATTGGTTGTTCGTCCAATTCTTTTATTCTTCATTTGACTGGGTGCACACCAAACAGTGTTTCTGTGGTGTGTCGCCTCATGATGAATTATCCACCCTTCTTCAGTTACAGCTGCTGTATCTGTCTTGATGGAGAGAAGGAAGATGAATTATCCACCCTTCTTCAGTTACAGCTGCTGTATCTTTCCTGATGGAGAGATGGAAGATGAATTATCCACCCTTCTTCAGTTACAGCTGCTGTATCTGTCTTGATGGAGAGAAGGAAGATGAATTATCCACTCTTCTTCAGTTACAGCTGCTGTGTTTGCCTTGATGGAGAGAAGGAAGATGAATTATCCATCCTTCTTTAGCTACAGCTGCTGTGTATGTCTTGATGGAGAGAAGGAAGAATTATCCATCCTTCTTTAGCTACAGCTGCTGTGTCTGTCTTGATGGACACAAGGAAGATGAATTATCCATCCTTCTTCCGTTACAGCTGCTGTGTCTGTCTTGATGGACATAAGAAGATGAATTATCCATCCTTATTTAGTTACAGCAGCTGTGTCTGTCTTGATGGAGAGAAGAAGATGAAATATTAATCTTTCTTCAATTACAGCTGCTGTGTCTGTCTTGATGGAGAGAAGGAAGAATTATCCATCCCTCTTCAGTTACAGCTGCTGTGTCTGTCTTGATGGAGAGAAGGAAGACAGGCCAGAGACCTCCAGAGGGCAGCACGGACATTCCTGAAGCGCGCCTGCAAGGAGGGGACGCTGCCAACGCACGTTGCTGCTGACAGGAAGACGTTGCCGACTGCCCTTGTCCCACCAGCCTCCGCTTCGCCGCTTTCGTGCAAAGCATGCGCGTAAAACACTTATGTCCATGCACGAACTACCAAACCAAAAAAATCCCATAATGTTTGCCAGTCAGAAGCAACGGGAGCACCACCCAAGTAGAGGAGTGAAGGGAAGTTCAGAGGCCCTGAAGGGGTATAGGAAGTCGTGAAGTCGGGGTTCTCCCCACGTGCCAGGCTTGACACGACGGAGACGGAGGGATTCTGATCAAACGAGGGGAAGTAGCTCTGCCTCCCGAGCCAGCTCTGGTTCTTGCGCTGCTGTGGAGAGCTGCAGTGTCGGCACCAATGCCACGCGAGCTGTGGAGAGCTGCAGTGTCGGCACCAATGCCACGCGAGCTGTGGAGAGCTGCAGTGTCGGCACCAATGCCACGCGAGCTGTGGAGAGCTGCAGTGTCGGCACCAATGCCACGCGAGCTGTGGAGAGCTGCAGTGTCGGCACCAATGCCACGCGAGCTGTGGAGAGCTGCAGTGTCGGCACCAATGCCACGCGAGCGCCGGCCTGCAGGTGGGCCGCAGCGGAGGAGGGGGCAGCGGGCGGCAGCCGCCGTGTGAGCTCTGCTGGCGTCCATGACGATGCTGTCACGTGATGCAAGGTGGAGGAAGCTCCTTCTAGGACGAGTATGTGTTTCACGGCACGCCACAGACGTTGAGCCCACACTCTCGCAGGCACACAGGAGGAAGCTGTATCATGGACTTGTCTAAAAGCATCTATTCTCACTTTGTAGTCGGAGTAATTGGCAATAAAATGCATTGTTTGGCACTTAAAATATTACAAGATTTCCAGCGTCGTTGGACATAGAACCTCCCAAAATACCGTTTTCCTGTTCATATTGATCAAAAGAGTGACGTTGGAGATATCATTGTAAATCAGCCCAGAAGGACTGAATCGCTCCACATTCCCAAAACTGATTTGTGATGTTAGGTTTTATCCTATCAACCCATAGTTTGAAATCGACGTCCAGTCGTACTTTGACGGCAGGATATTACCAGCAGAGCCAAGATGGCTTCAAGGGGGTCAGCGAATCTGAGTCACTGGAATGCAACGTGCAGACGGACTAGAGTGTGTTGATTTTCTAGCATCGTAACTTCGACAAAAAGCTAATCTTGCTCTCTCATAGACTGGTCGATCCTTAGAGCAAGCGAAGATGAAAAGTGTCCGCAGACGCTACAGAACTAAAGGGGGAATCCCCTCGGCAGCAAATCGGGATTCAGGACAAAGCCTGCGACGCGACCTCAGTTGGGGCAACAACATTGACGGCATCCATAGGAGTGCCCAGCAGCGGCTGTATTTCCTGAGGCAGCTCAAGAAGTTTGGACTGTCTCCGGAGATTATGCTCCAGTTCTACCGTGCTGTGGTGGAAAGTGTTCTTACCTTCTCCATCTGTGTGTGGTTCGGAGGGGCCACTCAACAGCAGAAAGACAAGCTGGAGCGTGTCGTGCACGCTGCTGGCAGGATCATTGGCCGTGATCTGCCCTCCCTAGCCTCTATCTACGCCCAGCGCATAGTGCGCAAGTCCCGTAAGATTGTGGCGGACCCCTCCCACCCTGCTTGTTCCCTCTTCCAGCTCCTTCCCTCTGGCCGTCGTTTCAGGTCCCTCAAAACGCGCACATGCCGTTTTCAGAACTCGTTCTTCCCCACGGCGGTGACGGAGCTCAACGCTGTCCAGAACCTCCCCAGGCAGCTTTGCCGCCGCTGATCCTGTCGGCGGTGCGCACACACTTCTCCACATCTATGACAGTGCCACTTTCTCTTTTGTGCTTCCTCTGGGCTATATGGACTGCTACTGAGTGTGGTTGGGGTGGGGGGAGGGGTGGGGGAGGGGTGGGGGTGGGGAAGGGTTGGTCTTCTTGTAGCTTTCACTGTTTTTTGTATTGTTCTACTGTATTCTTTTGTGGGGTGACGGGGGGTGGGATGGGGGTGGGGGGGGGGGGGGGTACGTCTTAGTGGTCTTGTCTCTGTTCATATGTATTATTTATTGCCACTTAAAAGGGGGGTGGGTGGGTGGGTGTATCATCTTAGTTTGTTCCTCTTTTGTCAACAGTTCTTAAATAGTAACTTTAACTGTTCATTGTATATTGCCCCATTTATCAGTTAACCCTTTTGGTTTCAGGTGTAGTCTTATCTCTTGTCTGTGTGCAGCTGCGTGTGTGTCGTGAGTGAGGTACATCGGGAAATGTCCATGTTTTTTGCATTAACGGCGTGTTAGGGTGTGTAAGCGATGCGTGTGTTTGGCTTTTTGTTTTGTTTCTTTTAGCCTTCATCACTTAGTTTTCCTCGTGCTCGTTTTTTAAATGATGTCACTGTGACAAACGGGGAAAGAAAAATAATCAAATCTCCAACTTGTCAAAACCCAGCGCCTAAAACTGCCCCGGCACAGAACGTTTTGGCCACAAACAAGAAAAAACAACTATATTCGCCGGGAGAAAAAAAACTAAACATTCACACGATCAGAAATTTCCCACATCCCGAACGCGACAATTAGCGCCAAAGTGACCATTGGCTGATTCTTTGAAGTGGCACCACGTGACTTGTGTCCCTTCCTGTCACGTGGTGTGGCGCGGGACTGTGACGTCAGCGCCAGCTCGCTGCTTGGATGGAGGAGCGTGGAGCAGTGAGGCAGAGTGGGGTGCAAGGACGGGTGGAATGTCGCCATTTCATGGGTACCCCTCCACCCGGAATTCGGTCTGTCACACCAGCCTTGCCTCTGCAGGAAACCCCGACCTACACTACACCAGGGGAAACTGCCTCAACTCGCACTGTGTGGAGCATGATGGGCTTGGGTTCTATATCCAGATCTTGAAATGGAACCAGAAATAACGTGTTCGCCCTACAGAAGGTGTAGGCCGGTTTTAGATGCAGACATAGTGACAACCCGCCAAAGACAATCGCTCCCTCGAGCTTGTAAAGTCACGTGACAGACGGTTGCAGGAAGCGAGGACGGCAGGAGAGAAACGATTCGGCTGTGGGGAGAACAGGACCCGAAGTCTCCCCGTGGTTTGTGCAGGAACTGTTTGGAATGAAATGGACTTTCCCAGGCCTCGCTCTGACCACGTGGTTTGTGCAGGAACTGTTTGGAATGAAATGGACTTTCCCAGGCCTCGCTCTGACCACGTGGTTTGTGCAGGAACTGTTTGGAATGAAATGGACTTTCCCAGGCCTCGCTCTGACCACGTGGTTTGTGCAGGAACTGTTTGGAATGAAATGGACTTTCCCAGGCCTCGCTCTGACCCAGTCTGACTTCCTGCTTCTGGCGGACGTTGTTCACGCTGTGAAAACCCAGACACCTCCTGTCCCGATGTGGACCCTGCAAGGGCCTGGACTGTGATGGAGTGTGGACCCTGCAAGGGCCTGGACTGTGATGGAGTGTGGACCCTGCAAGGGCCTGGACTGTGATGGAGTGTGGACCCTGCAAGGGCCTGGACTGTGATGGAGTGTGGACCCTGCAAGGGCCTGGACTGTGATGGAGTGTGGACCCTGCAAGGGCCTGGACTGTGATGGAGTGTGGACCCTGCAAGGGCCTGGACTGTGATGGAGTGTGGACCCTGCAAGGGCCTGGACTGTGATGGAGTGTGGACCCTGCAAGGGCCTGGACTGTGATGGAGTGTGGACCCTGCAAGGGCCTGGACTGTGATGGAGTGTGGAGCCTGCAAGGGCCTGGACTGTGATGGAGTGTGGAGCCTGCAAGGGCCTGGACTGTGATGGAGTGTGGACCCTGCAAGGGCCTGGACTGTGATGGAGTGTGGACACTTTGGACTCTGGAGCCACTCCTGCCTCCTCGTGCTCTTCCAGCACTGCACGCAGCACACTTACCAGCACTGCACGCAGCACACTTGCCTGTACTGCACGCAGCACACTTGCCAGCACTGCACGCAGCACACTTGCCAGCACTGCACGCAGCACACTTGCCAGCACTGCACGCAGCACACTTGCCTGTACTGCACGCAGCACACTTGCCTGTACTGCACGCAGCACACTTACCAGCACTGCACGCAGCACACTTGCCAGCACTGCACGCAGCACACTTGCCTGTACTGCACGCAGCACACTTACCAGCACTGCACGCAGCACACTTGCCAGCACTGCACGCAGCACACTTGCCTGTACTGCACCCAGCCCACTTGCCTTACTGCACGCAGCACACTTGCCTGTACTGCACGCAGCACACGTGCCAGCACTGCACGCAGCACACTTGCCTGTACTGCACGCAGCACACTTGCCTGTACTGCACGCAGCACACTTGCCTGTACTGCACGCAGCACACTTGCCAGCACTGCACGCAGCACACTTGCCTGTACTGCACGCAGCACACTTGCCAGCACTGCACGCAGCACACTTGCCAGCACTGCACGCAGCACACTTGCCAGCACTGCACGCAGCACACTTGCCTGTACTGCACGCAGCACACTTGCCTGTACTGCACGCAGCACACTTGCCAGCACTGCACGCAGCACACTTGCCAGCACTGCACGCAGCACACTTGCCTGTACTGCACGCAGCACACTTGCCAGCACTGCACGCAGCACACTTGCCAGCACTGCACGCAGCACACTTGCCTGTACTGCACCCAGCACACTTGCCTGTACTGCACGCAGCACACTTGCCTGTACTGCACGCAGCACACTTGCCAGCACTGCACGCAGCACACTTGCCTGTACTGCACGCAGCACACTTGCCTGTACTGCACGCAGCACACTTGCCTGTACTGCACGCAGCACACTTGCCTGTACTGCACGCAGCACACTTGCCTGTACTGCACGCAGCACACTTGCCTGTACTGCACGCAGCACACTTGCCTGTACTGCACGCAGCACACTTGCCTGTACTGCACGCAGCACACTTGCCTGTACTGCACGCAGCACACTTGCCTGTACTGCACGCAGCACACTTGCCTGTACTGCACGCAGCACACTTGCCTGTACTGCACGCAGCACACTTGCCTGCACTGCACGCAGCACACTTGCCTGTACTGCACGCAGCACACTTGCCTGTACTGCACGCAGCACACTTGCCTGTACTGCACGCAGCACACTTGCCTGTACTGCACGCAGCACACTTGCCTGCACTGCACGCAGCACACTTGCCTGTACTGCACGCAGCACACTTGCCTGTACTGCACGCAGCACACTTGCCTGTACTGCACGCAGCACACTTGCCTGTACTGCACGCAGCACACTTGCCTGCACTGCACGCAGCACACTTGCCTGTACTGCACGCAGCACACTTGCCTGTACTGCACGCAGCACACTTGCCTGTACTGCACGCAGCACACTTGCCTGTACTGCACGCAGCACACTTGCCTGTACTGCACGCAGCACACTTGCCTGCACTGCACGCAGCACACTTGCCTGCACTGCACGCAGCACACTTGCCTGTACTGCACGCAGCACACTTGCCTGTACTGCACGCAGCACACTTGCCTGTACTGCACGCAGCACACTTGCCAGCACTGCACGCAGCACACTTGCCAGCACTGCACGCAGCACACTTGCCTGTACTGCACGCAGCACACTTGCCTGTACTGCACGCAGCACACTTGCCTGTACTGCACGCAGCACACTTGCCAGCACTGCACGCAGCACACTTGCCAGCACTGCACGCAGCACACTTGCCAGCACTGCACGCAGCACACTTGCCTGCACTGCACGCAGCACACTTGCCTGCACTGCACGCAGCACACTTGCCTGTACTGCACGCAGCACACTTGCCTGTACTGCACGCAGCACACTTGCCTGTACTGCACGCAGCACACTTGCCTGTACTGCACGCAGCACACTTGCCTGTACTGCACACAGCACACTTGCCTGTACTGCACGCAGCACACTTGCCTGTACTGCACGCAGCACACTTGCCTGTACTGCACGCAGCACACTTGCCTGTACTGCACGCAGCACACTTGCCTGTACTGCACGCAGCACACTTGCCTGTACTGCACGCAGCACACTTGCCTGTACTGCACGCAGCACACTGCCTGTACTGCACGCAGCACACTTGCTGTACTGCACACAGCACACTTGCCTGTACTGCACACAGCACACTTGCCTGTACTGCACACAGCACACTTGCCTGTACTGCACACAGCACACTTGCCAGCACTGCACGCAGCACACTTGCCTGTACTGCACACAGCACACTTGCCTGTACTGCACGCAGCACACTTGCCAGCACTGCACGCAGCACACTTGTGTGTACTGCACTCAGCACACTTGCCTGTACTGCACACAGCACACTTGCCTGTACTGCACACAGCACACTTTCCTGTACTGCACGCAGCACACTTGCCTGTACTGCATGCAGCACACTTGCCTGTACTGCACACAGCACACTTGCCTGTACTGCAAGCAGCACACTTGCCTATACTGCACGCAGCACACTTGCCTGTACTGCACGCAGCACACTGGCCTGCACTGCACGCAGCACACTTGCCTGTACTGCACGCAGCACAATTGCCTGTATTGCACGCAGCACACTTGCCTGTACTGCATGCAGCACCCTTGCCTGTACTGCACGCAGCACACTTGCCAGCACTGCACGCAGCACACTTGCCTGTACTGCACACAGCACACTTGCCTGCTCTGCACGCAGCACATGTACCTGTACTGCACGCAGCACACTTGCCTGTACTGCACGCAGCACACTTGCCTGTACTGCACGCAGCACATTTGCCAGCACTGCACGCAGCACACTTGCCAGCATTGCACGCAGCACACTTGCCTGAACTGCACGCAGCACACTTACCTACACTGCACGCAGCACACTTGCCTGTACTGCACGCAGCACACTTTCCAGCACTGCACGCAGCACACTTGCCTGTACTGCACGCAGCACACTTGCCAGCACTGCACGCAGCACATTTACCTGTACTGCGACAGCACAAAGAGTGGATTCACCTCTTTGCAATGTCACCTTCAAACACATCTCCTGCAGTAAGGAAGCAAGCTGCTTGTTTTATGTTGACACAAGCAAGGCACCAGATTCGGGCAGCGCAGAGTTGAAGTCTCTTTAAAGATGGCAGGTGTGACGCGCTGTGCAGTCCTCCTGTGGACTGGAACTGCGCTGTGTGCCGCACTCGGGCAGACCCTCGGCAAGAAATGTTTGTCTCCAGCCGCGAGGACAACTGTCCACCGAGACAGAGAAGTGACGCTCTGGTGCTGACGTGGCACCACCACTGCACCGCCACTGCAGAGTCTGGGGACAGCCCACAGACTGCCGAGCACGACAGTCACAACCAAATCCCCGTGGGGAAAACTGAGTGGTGTCATCAGAGACAAAGGTGGTAAAGAAGTAACTTGTACACGGCTGGATATACGATTTGGAAAATTAAATGGGGATGCAAATATCAATCATATAATTTGACTTGCGATAAGGCATGTTTATTATCAGAGAATGAATAATGTGTCTCCAGACACTGTTGATTTTACTTTCTATTTGTCCAATAGAATAACGCTTGAGTACATTGCTACAATAAAGTAGACAAAATACTGAAAAGTTTAATAATAAATGGAGTGAATTCATAAGTACTGGTGTAAGTGATGTTCGTGTAAAATGGAAGCTGTGAAATTGCTTCAAACTTGCATTTTTTGGTGTGAGGTCTACAGAAGGCTTTTTGTGTGTGCGTTTGTATGGTGTAGGGATGGGGGAATAGTGGGATGGGGTGGGGTGGGGTAGTGGATTTGGGTGGTGGCTAGGGTGGGGCTAGGGTGGGGCTAGGTGGGGCTGGGTGTGATGGGGTGGGGTGGGGTTGGGTGGGTGGGGTGGGGTGGGGTGGGGTGGGTGGGGTGGGGTAGGGTGGTATGGGGTGGGGTGGAGTGGGGGTGGGTGGGGGGGGGTAGGATTTGGTAGGGTGTGATTTGGTGGGGTGTGATTTGGTGGGGTTTGATTTGGTGGGGTGGAGTGGAGTGGGGTGGTGGAGTGGGGTGGAGTGGAGTGGGTTAGGTGGGGTGGGGTGGGGTAGGGTGGGGTGGGGTGGGGTGGGGTTGGGTGGGTTGGGGTGGGGGTGGGGTTGGGGTGGGGCTAGAGTGGAGTGGGTGGGGCTAGGGTGGGGCTAGGGTGGGGCTGGGGTGGAGTGGGGTGGGGTGGGGTGGGGTGGGGTGGGGTGGGGTGGGGTGGGGTGGGGTGGGATTTGTGGTGTGATTTGTTGGGGTGTGATTTGGTGGGGTGTGATTTGGTGGGGTGGAGTGGAGTGAGGTGGAGTGGAGTGGGGCTAGGGTGGGGTGGGGTGGGGCTAGGGTGGGGTGGGGTGGAATGGAGCTAGGGTGGGGCTAGGGTGGGGTGGGGTGGAGTGGGGTGGGGTTGGATGGGTGGTGATGGTGTGTGGTGTGGTGGGGTGTGGTGGGGTGGGATTTGGTGAGGTGGATTTGGTGGGGTGCGATTTGGTGGGGTGGAGTGGGGTTGGGCTAGGGTGGGGTGGGGTTGGGCTAGGGTGGGGTACGGTGGGGCTAGGGTGGGGCTGGGGTGGAGTAGGGTGGGGTGGAGTAGGGTGGGGTGTGGTGGGGGTGGTGTGTGGTGGGTGGGGGGGTGGGTGTGGTGTGGTGTGGTGTGGTGTGGTGGAGTGAGGTGGGGTGGGATGGTTTGGGGTGGGGTGGGGTGGGGTGGTTTGTTGTTGGGTGGAGTGGGGTGGGGTGGGGTGGGGAGGAGTTGCATGGGAGGGGTTGCGGTGGGGTGCTGTGGGCTGGGCTGGGCTGGGCTGGGGTGGGATGGGGTGGGGTGGGATGGCGTGGGGTGGTGTGGGTGGGGTGGGGTGGGGGTGGTTGGGGTGGGGTGGTTGGTTGGGGGGACTGGGTGGGGTGGGGTGGGGTGGGGTGGGGAGGGGTTGCATGGGAGGGTTGCGGTGGGGTGCGGTGGGCTGGGCTGGGCTGGGCTGGGGTGGAATGGGGTGGGGTGGGGTGGGGGGTGGGGTGGGATGGCGTAGGGTTGGTGGGGTGGGTGGGGTGGGGTGGGGTGGGGTGGGGTGGGGTGGGGTGGGTGGGTTGGGGTGGGGGTGGGGTGGGGTGGGGTGGGGAGGGGTTGCATGGGAGGGGTTGCGATGGGGTGCGGTGCGCTGGACTGGGCTGGGCTGGGGTGGGATGGTGTGGGTGGGATGGGCTGGGGTGGGGTGGGGTGGGGTGGGGTGGGGGGTTCAGCAGTTTTTTCATCTTCTTTCTGTTTTGTATGACTTTGTACAGAATGTTTTTTAATCTTTATATATAAAAATTCACATAAAACAACAACAACAATTTCTTGACAAGAAATTTCCCAATCAATTGACTTCATCAAGCATCAGCTCTTTTTTCCTCGCCAGAACACTGCACACACAGGCAGTAAACATTCTTCTTGACAAGGTCGATTCTTCAGAATCGCAAATACTGATAAACTTTTTTTAATGTACTGTCCCAACACTTTGATAAGATCGTTGTGAAAGGACGGTCTACAGCTACTTTTGTACCTGAAAAAGATGGCAGAACTCTCGTCGTTTACTGACCACATCCATCGCGTGCGATACACCGTCCTGTTTCCATCTCGCCACACAGCAGCTTTCTCTACAAACAGCAGTTTATTATCCAACATCCCATTTATTAACGTAACTCATACCTCGGTGTGCATTGGATAATGAGAGAGAGAGAGAGAGAGAGAGAGAGAGAGAGAGAGAGAGAGAGAGAGAAGACGTTACCACACAATACGATACGAATCAATTTATCGTGTAGGCCCCGGGCCCATTACAAGAAAATAAAATAAAAGAAAGCAACAAAAACAATCAGACAAAGTCGGAAAATAATCAAGACTTGGACAAGTTTTGCGAATGCGCCACATTTACAAGTCAGTCTCATGAGAGTCACTGTCAGACTGATGCGCACACTGCTACAGAAATGTCTGCGCTACGTGCGGTTCCCGCGGCTGGGCTGCCGCTGTCTCTGCAACACGCTAGGAGAGAGTGAGAGAGAGTGAGAGAGAGAGAGAGAGAGAGAGAGAGAGAGAGGAGACATACAGAAAGAGATACACAGAGAGATATATACCCAGAAAGAGAGACAGAGAGACATACAGAAAGAGAGACAGAGAGAGACAGAGAGAGAGAGAGAGAGAGATAGAGAGAGAGAGAGAGAGAACGAACGAACGATCTTGTTTATTGTGCAGACCAGCGGCCCATTACAATTGATTAAATTAACATTGATATCAGGTATTCTCGCATATCTCAAGCGTTTCTTCATTCTAAGAAAAAATAATTACTTGTCACAGAATTCACCGCATCTTCCCGCTGTCTGTGTGCATGGTATAAGTAGGTGGCAATCGCTCTAATCGCTCTCGCTTCATCATTTAACATAAGATTTACAAAAGGATCTGTGTTTTGCCAATCAACATATTGTGCCAAATATCTGCCCTGCAGTTCAGACAAAGCCGGGCAACCCAAAACTAAATGCCGTTCATTTTCAAATACCTCTCGGCAACCGGGACACAAAGTATCGTCGACATTTGAGGAGTATCTTAGCTTATGTACAGAAAGATCACTAATGAGAGAGAGAGAGAGAGAGAATGAGTGAGAGAATGAGTGAGAGAATGAGAGAAAGACAAAGAGAAAGACACAGAGAGAGAGAGACACGGAGAGAGAGACAGATAGAGACACAGACAGACAGACAGAGAGGCAGGCAGAGAGACAGAGAGAGAGAGAGAGAGAGAGAGAGAGAGAGAGAGAGAGAGAGAACTGAACTGAACTGAATATTGATTCATAGGCCGACAGCCCGTTGAATCATTATATAACCATAATTCATCAGTGTGGCATAACCCCACGTGTTTGGATATTCAAGAAAAACATAACCATAATCATCAAAGTTGCAGTCAAAGCTGATTCAATGCAAGGTTCACATATTTCTTTTCTCTCTCTCTGAGTTTCAAGGCATAGACGATGTACATGGATACACTCCTTGTTATACAAGTGTTAGTGCCCTTCAGCAACCAACGGCAGTCTCTCATTTTATTCATTCACGTATGTTTATCTCTTTATTCACAGTAAGCATTGCGGTATAAGAGGAAATGATTTTCATCTTCCAACGCGTTACAGAATGGGCAGAGAGAGAGAGAGAGAGAGAGAGAGAACGAACGAACGAACGAACGAAAAACATTATTTGTGTAGGCCACCGGCCCATTACAAAAGTTCAAGAGAAACGTGCGGCTATGTACATGGTAGGGGTCAAGACTGGCCGCCAGTCTTGCAAGTTTTACGCGCACGAACGAGGAAACTGATCGAGACGTTGAACAGTTCGTTATTTCTGGAACGTCCGTGCGGCTCGTTCACGCATGGCCTGCTTCACTGCAGACCTGCTGCTCCGCGTGCTTCTCGTGCTTGCCGTGTCGCACGCAGTGTCTTCGGATTTGTTGTGTCTGGCTGCTGGCTGGCTCTTGGACTGCGATGGAGCTGTCGTTGATGGAGGCTTTGCCGCCAGAGGATCAGGCCTCTGACTGGTGGAACTGGATCCCTCACAGGGGGCGACATCTCTGGATAGTGGCCTGGGTGAAGTAGCCTCCGAGACCGGTTGAGTTGCGTCCGTCTCCACCACCGGCTTAAAAGCACCAAATGACACCACATGGCCCTCTCTGTCCTCGCCGAACTCACTCCCTCTCTGTCCGTCCTTCCCCCTCGACATTATCGCGTCCACCATCTCCCTCACCCACTCTCTGTCATCACTTGCTGGCTGATCAGCGATGGTGCCTGTGTCGGTGGAAGGAGAATCCGCCTGCACCTCAGCACCAGCAGGAATTCCAAGATCACTTGATGTTTGTGCAGCGAAGCGTGTTGGGTCAAAGGTCACGGCTGTCGGGGGGCGAGGGCAAGATGACGTAGAGGCCCGTGAAGTTTGTGCAACATCAGCATTATTATCAAGTTCGAAATTCGAGCCAGTAACGACGCTATTTTCAACATGATGTCGAAAAGTTTGCTCACCGAAGGCACGGTTCCTCTGTGCACGCCGCAGGTCGCGTCGGAGCTGTGCGGGAGGCTTTCTTCTCCAGTGCCCTCGACGTGTCTCGCTCGCCAGCAATGGCTGCCCGTCGCTCGGCCTGAATCGCAGCACAACGACGACACCGTCAGACTCCCCTGCCACCTTCCACGACGAAAGCTCGTCCGACTCGAGCAGCGAAGACAGCGCTACCTCAACAGCTGTTGGTAACCCTACAACTGGCATAATGCTGCTTCTGTGTCAACTAGAGGCGTAAATCAGGCAGAGCCGAAGTAAACGCGTGCTTCGAGATGGCAGTCGCGCGCGTGAGAGAGAGAGAGAGAGAGAGAAAGAGAGAGAGAGAGAGAACAAACGAACAAACGAACGAACATATCACATTCAGGTACATGTACCTTGAAAATTTTGTCATGGAATGTGAATGGCATTTTGACTAAAATGGAAGACCCGGATTTTCTGGACTACCTGCTTCGTTTTTATATTGTTTGTCTTGTCGAGACTTTCGTTGAAAATTTGAGAACGTCTTCATGCAAAGACATTTTAGGTGTTTCGTCTCGCCTGCTCTCAAACTTTCAGAAAGGGGTCGGAGATCGGGAGGAGTGATTTGTTGTTTCAGCCATTCCGTAATGAGATTTGTCGTTGCCATAAAGTACTCATTTGACAATCTACTTGTATTTAGAATTAATAGAGAGCTTTTTCTTGGTGACAGAGATGCTATTTTGATATGCATTTATGTGCCCCCCGTGGGATCTCCTTACTACGAGTCAGTCAATGGATACAATGGAATGCAGAAATTTGAACAATATTTGCTACAATTATTCACTGATTATGCAGAATTTGATGTAATAGTATGCAGGGATTTGAACGCCTGAACCGCTAATCACAATGCAGATAATCTTGATGAGTTCTCGGACAGCAGATGCGACGATGTTTATGAGAGTAGAAATTCTCGTGATGGAACTGTAAATGAATTCGGCCAGGCACTACTGTCAATCTCTCTAGGTTTTGACTTGTCAATTTTAAACGGCACAATAGCTGGGGATATAGAAGGTAATTATACTTATATTTCCCCCACGGGTAATAGTGTGGTTGATTATTTCATTGTTTCGAAGAATTTAATGAAGCATTGTAAATCATTGCTTGTTAGAGAAAATGTCCTGACAATGCACCTTAGTTTGGAGTTATCGCTAGAAGGTGGTGACATGTTGACAAATCAGTTATGTTCCAAAGTAGCAATCAGTAAAATTGTTTGGGACCCGAGTAAAGCGGAAGAGTTCGGCAGAACTGCAGTTAACCTTTTTCAGCAATGTGATCTTAGTGAGATGAAGTTAACGCAGGAAGCAGAATTTGAAAAAGCTGTGTATGATTTAAACGACTGCTTATTGAAAGCAGCAGAATCAATGAGAGAGAGAGAGAGAGAGAGAGAGAGAGAGAGAGAGAGAGAAATATAGAGAAATATAAAGAGAAAGAGACAAACAAAGAAAGAGAGAGAGAGAGTGATAGAGACATTGCTTGATTGATTGATTGTTTGCAGCCGACGACCCATCAACATAGGAGTATACGAATGTGTAACAACAGTTCCAAGCAGCAAGAATTACACTAGAATATCATCTTGCGATGAAAGGAAAGCGACATTTCAAAACTTGCAAGTCAATACTTTCTCATTAAAAAGAGTGAAATACGTGTTCACCAGTGTAAACCTGTTCACATATTGACTTTTGTAACAGCTCGTTTGAACGTCTGATGACATTTCTTGCAATTTCTGTGAACGTCGTTTTAATGCGAAAAAAGTTGAACATGGAAATGTCTCGGGTCAGCATTTGCTCTTTACCAATCATCAAGTGTTTTCACTTTGCGTGATTTTCATATATGTATATGTCTTGTGGAATGTGTCTGTCTCATGTCATCACACATACGACCGTTACATAAAAAGTGCGCTGCGATGTCAGTTTCTTTACAGAAAGGACTGCTCCAGTCAGTGCCATCGTCTTTCTTGACCGTGAATTGATTTTCACGTCCTTACATCCAGACGGAAGCGAATATAAGCTCACATTCAATGGGTACTCTAAAAGTTCTATAAAAACCGATTTTGTTGCTTGTGTTTAGCTTCAAATTCCATTCTTGCAGGTAACAGTCCCGCAGTCTTTGTTTTAAAGATGTGAGAAAACTTTTCTCATTCATTGTGCCACAACTGTTGCACATGTAAGTGAAGCCAATATTCGACAGACAAATTTCTAGTGTTTTTCACTGGTTCATCTTTTTTGGCACTTTAGAACAGGACGGCGTTATGTAGGCTTGCTTGGGAATTCTACTGTCTGACATGTTGCACAGTCTAAGCCAAAGGTGTACTGCCTGAAGTGTGGTGGTGACGAACAAGGGATGTCTGCCCAGTTACCCATAGCGCATGTTGGGAGATTTCAGATCAACATTAAAAAAGCGCTTACGTGCAAACATATGCGCTTTTTCCGCGTGAGAGACAGAGAGAGCGAGAGAGAGAGAGAGAGAGAGAGAGAGAGAGAGAGAGAGTGAGAGAGAGAGAGAGAGAGAGAGAGAAAGAGAGAGAGAGAGAGAGAGAGAGAGAGAGAGAGGTGACATAAAATTCGTTCAGTACGAAAGACACTATCAAAGCATCAAAAGAAGTCAGTGGAAAAAAAGATTGGAGCTGCAGAGATGCCAGTTAGAGTCACGTGACTCACCTGAGACAGTTGAGGTTTGGAAGAATCCTCCAGCGAAAACTTCCTGGGCGAGGGCGGAAGTGTCGAAAGTAAAATTTCAGTCTTTCAGTTTGACCAGACGAGTTCTACCGACGAGAAGCAAAGTTCAACACGACAATGGAGACCCGCGTGGCAGCTGAGGAGGAAGCAGTCACTGGAGTTGTGGCGTGGTCCTCTCTGCTGAGACGGACAGCGTCTGTGTCCTGTAGAGCTGCTGGTGCCTCTGTCACAAGAGAAGGAGGGCGTTGAGGTTTTACACGGATGTCTTCAGACCACGGGTCTTCAGCTCTCTCTCTCTATTACAACGAGGTCGAATGTCGACTCCACTGTGTTGATGAGTCCTAGAAATGACACCGTACAAAACCTAGTCCGTCATCCTGTCTGGAGATGGGAAAACACGGAAACCTTTGGGTCATTGATCATGTCAGCGGGTCACAGAAACCTATGAGTGATTTTTAAAATATCCTAACATTCGATTACTGGTCACTTTTTTTCTTTCAGATCCCGGATAACGAGTCGCACAGAATCCCCACTGTGACTCCCAAACACAGGAGAGAAGTCTTGCAAACACGAGCGAGTTACGTCGTACACATGTACAGCACAGACGCATCGGTCTGCCCCCAAGAGCTGCCTGTGCGATGCCGGGAGCGGCACAGCCCAGAGGGGAGAGGACGACAGGACTTGCCACAGCCGGGAGGCCTGGAGCTCCGCTGTACAGGGTGAAGGGGAATCCCCGTTTTTATGCCGTGGAGAGGTGGAGACACGCCCCCCACTCTGCCAGTCTGCCCTCTGACCTGTCGCCTGCTGACTCCGCCCCCTCCACCCAGCTTCGAGTCCTCGTATCTCCACTCCGGTGATTGCGCATCGCAACAGCCGTCACTCACCCCGGGTATATCTCACCCCACACCACCACTCCCACAACGCTACCCCTGAGTCCGAACACTTCGTCCCCCACCCCCCACCCACCCCATCCTCCGCCATCTTGTTGGCGTCACAGATCCCCGTACTACGTCACGTGGTGTCACACCTACTCCGTGCAAAGGCCAGTTCGCGGCCTTGCCCAACTGCGGTTGCGGACTGTGCCAGCCTGGGAGGACGAGTGCAATGGCGGCGTGTGCCCTCACTGAGCGCCAGTGCGCGGCTGTCCAAAGGTTTGGGTCTCAGGGAGATGCCAAGACGGGGTCTGAAACTCGCCATGGAATCTCGAACATCACGAGATCACTTCGAGACTGCGTGTTTTGCGCAGGTCAGTGGGAGGTGCAGTTTCCTTTCTATCCTAATCTTCAGGAGAAGGGAGGATGGGGGAACAGCAGAATCTCAGCCGGCGAACTCGCTGTCACGAGTGTCTCCTTCCTCACGTCCTGTAGATAGCGGGGCTCTCACGGCTTGCACCGGGAAAGTCGAAAATCCAACTCCGGTGGTCATTTCGAGCAAGCTTTATTCGATCACGTGTCATTTCACAGCAACACCACAACGCAGCAGTGAAGGCAAACCTTGGCTCGTTCCTTGCACTTCACTCTCGTGCCTGGATCTCAGAGCGCTCACCCGTCTTCGTGCTCTCCCACGTACACACACACACATACATACGCACATACACACACATACAAACACACTAACACACACATATACACATATACATACAAAAACGCATTCACAAACATACACACATACTCACATGCACACAATCGTACTTACATACACATATACACACAAACACACATGCATACATACATGCACACACATATGCACACACACACACACACACATACGCACAGACACACACATACAAACGCGCACACACACACGTACAAACACATATATACTATATATATATATATATATATATATATATATACGCACAAATACACATACACATTCATACACACATATACATACGCACAAATACACATACACACATACCTACACACACATATACACACATACACATTCGCACAATCGCATGCTGTAAGTACCTTCTGCAGTTCCAGCAGAGCTTTCTAGAACATCCTAGAATCGACCGACTCACTGGAAGCAACGGGGAAACAACGTCATGCGACATTAAAAATGACGTCACGTAACTAAGCAACTGTCTTGTCCAGGGGATTCGCGTCATAGCTGGACACTTTACAGCGCGGTTTATGCGTGACTGAGGATGCCACTGTGAACGCGAGTGAGTGGGTGGGTGAGTGGGTGTGTGGGTGTGTGGGTGAGTGGGTCAGTAAATGAGTGAGTGAGTGAGTGAGTGAGTGAGTGAGTGAGTGAGTGAGTGAGTGAGTGAGTGAGTGAGTGAGTGAGTGAGTGAGTGAGTGAGTGAGTGAGTGAGTGAGTGAGTGAGTGAGTGAGTGAGTGAGTGAGTGAGTGAGTGAGTGAGTGAGTGAGTGAGTGAGTGAGTGAGTGAGTGAGTGAGTGAGTGAGTGAGTGAGTGAGTGAGTGAGTGAGTGAGTGAGTGAGTGAGTGAGTGAGTGAGTGAGTGAGTGAGTGAGTGAGTGAGTGAGTGAGTGAGTGAGTGAGTGAGTGAGTGAGTGAGTGAGTGAGTGAGTGAGTGAGTGAGTGAGTGAGTGAGTGAGTGAGTGAGTGAGTGAGTGAGTGAGTGAGTGAGTGAGCGAGGGAGAGAGGAGGAGTGCATACTGCATAAGCTTGTGTCTATTCACATCCTGACAGTCGTCACCCATCTGTTCCAGCCTCCAGTGCTGGGGAGAGGCCTCGTCCTGCATGGGCCCACGCCAAAGTCATTCTGCTGCCAGGAAACGTTCCCCAGTCTGCTGCCAGGAAACATTCCCCAGGCCCCACACAGACACCGGGTCAGGCTGCCAGATGGAAACTCGTGCCGTGCAGTGCTCATGGAGCTGTCCTGGCGCGGCGCCAGTCTTACAGCAAATGCGTGAATTCCGAATGTGGCTTCCTCTGCGTGGTCGACTTCTTCCAAGACAATGACAGCAAGTTCTTTAAAAACACCACCACCACCACCAACAGCAACGACTACGACGACACAACAACAGTGTACTTATCAGAGTAACAGCTGGGCATGGGGAAACTGCCGACGAACAACGACCAGAATGGTTTCTCCCAGTCCTCCGCGAAGAGTTCCGAGGGGGAAATGCGCGCAGCAAAACTGTGCCTTCCAACGCTGCCATGTTTGCACAGTGTTCCATGGAAAAACATCTTCAAAATGTGCCCGAGCAAAAAACACACACTAGTGATTTGGGAATTTATTTGACAAGGCGTGCATTCCGCTTGGAATGAGAAGATACTGGTTGTTTTCTTGATGAGCGTCTAATTCTAGAATCAAAAGAAAAGTAAGTAAGGATAAACACTCTTTGTAAAGTCTGTAAACGTAGTTTTGATAGCGTACAACTAGCTGAGGCTCACTACTGCATTTTCCAAGTCCTGCAATGAGTCTTGCTCGAACAGTAAGGCGCCACTTGAGTGAAAATGAACACAGTGCTGCAAGAGGAAAACGTGGTGGAGAACAAGAACACCAGACAGAGGACAGGACGTCAGACATAGGACAGGGCACCAGACTGACCACAGGACACCAGACAGACCACAGGACACCAGACAGACCACAGGACACCAGATAGAGCAGAGGATACCAGAAGAGCACAGGACACCAGACAGACCACAGGACACCAGACAGACCACAGGATTCCAGACATAGCACAGGACACCAGACAGAGCACAGGACTCCAGACAGACCACAGGACACCAGATAGAGCACAGGACACCAGACAGACCACAGGACACCAGACAGACCACAGGAAACCAGGCAGACCACAGGACTCCAGACAGAGGACAGGACACCAGACAGACCACAGGACTCCAGACAGACCACAGGACACCAGGCAGACCGCATGACACCCAGACAGACCACAGGACTCCAGACAGACCACAGGACTCCAGACAGACCACAGGACACCAGACAGACCACAGGACACCAGACAGACCACAGGACACCAGACAGACCACAGGACACCAGACAGAGCACAGGACACCAGACAGACCACAGGACACCAGACAGACCACAGGACACCAGACAGACCACAGGACACCAGACAGACCACAGGACACCAGACAGACCACAGGACACCAGACAGACCACAGGACACCAGACAGACCACAGGACACCAGACAGACCACAGAACACCAGACAGACCACAGGACACCAGATAGAGCACAGGACACCAGACAGAGCACAGGACACCAGACAGAGAACAGGACACCAGACAGACCACAGGACACCAGACAGAGCACAGAACACCAGACAGACCACAGGACACCAGATAGAGCACAGGACACCAGACAGACCACAGGACACCAGACACAAATAAAGTATAGGAATCCGTGTTCACAGTTTTGCAGTTTTTATTCTGTAACTGTTACTAACTCATTATGACAAGAAGCACGATGGCAGACTAATAAAAGACAAAAGAAACAAAAGCAGAACATTAGTCATGGTTTCAAATACATCAAAAGCCGAGTCCAAGTAAAACTAAAGTAAAAGAACATCAATAATTCAGTATAGTGGCAAAGGCTAATTATGACGTGGCGGTGGCACGACCACATTATAGTCAAACATTTATTCAAAACAATCACATGGTAAAACATCATCAAAGAATAGTGAAATGTCAGGAAAATAATGTTTATGCCCCTTGCCACGTCAGTAGACAATAAATGTTCATGTAATTTGCCACAAGAATAACTAGGTTGAAAATATCAACCGGAGTAATATTGGTTACTTTTATCGCATCTAGATTAGAAAATTGAACATAGTTGCCACCATCAATTAAAGTAATATTCCAGGCAATTTAATACATTGACGGTCTGAATTGTGCCATAACATACAAGAGGGGAAAGGAATGCCAAAGCGAAATGGTAATTTTATGTTACTGAAACTAGAAACTGGGGTGATGGCGCTAACATTCCAACTGACAACAGTGAATGGGTCACTGGTTTGCCTTAAGAAACAGCAGCATAATTCTAAGGTTATCCCTGACAACCTAATCTTACTGGTAGAGTATTCATGGAGAATAACATCCACAAATTAGCAACCAATAGACCATGAGTCTCAATTCCATCATGTCTATTACTGTACAGGAACATCCTTAAATTACAGAACCACCTGATCCAGTGTTAGGCGACCGAGCACAGGTACATGTATCTACAATACATTACTCAATCAAGGTTTATATCTTGACGGACAATAATCTATTCACTGGTAGTGATGAGCACTAAAACCACAGCAAAATACTGTCAGAACTATTGTTCCCAATTAGTCATAGTACAGAACTATCCCAACTATATGGAACATAACCTTCTCATAAAATCTCTGGTCCCCAACTCTGGAATATCCCATACTAACCACATAACACTTCCTTCATGGGTCAATTGCAAGTTTCATAATTTATCCGTGTCATAGGCTTTAGAGGGAGGGTAGGCACAATCCAGTCAATTAACATGGCATAAAATCATTGAAGGCATAGTAAAACATGACAAAATATATTATACAACATGGGAAAATGCACAAACCTCTTGCACTGCTGTTACATGTAGTGCAACATCACCGCACCCTCAATCAGACAGCCAAGACAATCATGGAATCTGTGAAATCCCAAATATTCTCAATATAATTACCCATTATACTAGAATACATTGTGCAAAATCATACAATAGAAGAGCGATCGTCAAAACAACCCAATAGCTCTTCACTAAAATCATTACAAAACACAATGAACAAAATATTTCTAAGTGCAAAATCAACTGAAAACCCAAAGACATTGGTAGAATAATACTACATCAGTTACAATAACCAATTTTGGGATACACTAAACACCATGGATACTGAGAAGATCCCACAGACATCACAACTTTCGTTCTTGTTGGCACGTAAAGACGTTTAACCAACAGGTGCATCAAACGATGTTCACCTTCATTCATGCAGGGGCGGGAGAGATGGGAGAAAAGTTAGAAATCAATTTTGGGAATTAACTAGAGTAAGTTGCTGGGAGGTATTTTCTGATAAAATCATAAAGTTATATAGTTCTGACAACTTTGCCCAAAAGTGTGAAATCTGCTTCACTAGTTTGTTTACAACGGAAGTTGGGTGGGGAAACACTTCCTGTGCTAATCTTAGCCTACCACTTCACGAAACTCTTATTAGCATATGACTACGTGACCTTTGACGTCACAACCCACGCTATGATTCCGCGCCCAAGTTGGCTGGGGGGGGGGGGGGGGGGGGTGGGGGGGGGGGTGGAGGGTGGGGAGAGAAAATGGAGAGAGAGAGGGGGGTGCCCCAATAACGAATATTAGTGAAACCGATTTCGGCAACAAATCTTAAAATGCATTTCAAGTTAGAGATTTTCTCAGTCCTCAACAACTTTCCATAAGGCAATGAAACATAAATTGACAATAAATGATACAAGAAATGCCATGAAAATGATGGTGACTGAAGGAACAAGAAAATAGTGGAAGTCAGTGGACATTTTACCCTGTACAGCTCAGTGGTGTGTTTGTTTTATGCCTGAAGAAGACTTTTCAGTCAAAAATTTGCATCTGTGCTCGCCCTGTGTTAAAGCGACTTTCATTTACCGCCGTTGTTTGGGTTCTAAGAAAATGGTGCTTCACAAGCCAATCAGGCAGAGTCTGCACCCTCGTTACGGAATTAATAGTAAAACAGTTCCTGTCACAAAATTGCTGTGCTGAACAAAGTAATGATACAACAATCTCTGTCACAAAATATATGTACGGAGCAAAGGAACACTCTCCTTTCCTTCCTCTGATTCAAAACCGGTCTCCAACATGGCGGCCAGACCACTGACATTCTACTAGTCAGCATCACCATCATAACATGAAATAAACAGAATAATACAAAAAATGGTTTTCCTACATACCTCAGTCCCCGTTCACATGGCTCAGTCACAAGTTTACAAGTGGAAATAAAGTCCCACGTAGAACTTAAATAGGTAAAACAGTAGATAAATTCAAAGACACACTGGATCACGTACGTCTTGCAGAAGGGAGATTTGAAAAGTGTCCCCACCCATCCATCCACCCACCCATCCACCCATCCATCCACTCACCCACCCATCCTAGCATCCATCCATCCACCCATCCATCCATCCATCCATCCATCCATCCATCCATCCATCCATCCATCCATCCATCCATCCATCCACCCATCCATCCATCCATCCATCCATCCATCCATCCATCCATCCATCCATCCATCCATGAGTACGTGTGCACAGTGGTTGCCGACGCATTAGATTCATCAATTGGCGAGGCGGAATTCCAAGAGAACAT
>JAWQFJ010014480.1:0-7500 GCA_034096865.1 Theodoxus fluviatilis | reverse complement strand
TGCGTGTGTATACATGTCTGTGTGTGTGTCTGTGTGTGTGCATGTGTGTGTATGTGTATGTGTGTTTGTGTTTGTGTGTGTGTTTTTTGCATATGTGTGTGTCGTGTCTGTGTGTGGTTGCATGTGTATATGTGTGTGTTTGTGTTTGCATGTGTGTGTGTGTGTCTGTCTGTGTGTGTGTTTTGTGTGTGTGTGTGTATGTGTGTGTCTGTGTTTGTATGGTTGCATGTGCATGTGTTTGTGTGTGTGTGTGTGTATGAGAGTGCTTGCATATTATGTGTGTGTCTTTGTGTATGTATGTATGTGTGTATGTGTGTGTGTGTATGTGTGTGTGTATGTGTGTGTGTATGTGTATGTGTGTGTGTATGTGTGTGTGTGTGTGTATTTTAAGAAATGCCATGTATACATCTCTCTTTCACTGAAAATGCTTTGAAAAAAAGACTCAGTGTTTACATATTTTGACACACACAGAGCTGTGGTTTCTCTGTGGTGACAGTTCTGATTGTGTCCCAAAGCTCTGATATTTTGACACACACAGAGCTGTGGTTTCTCTGTGGTGACAGTTCTGATTGTGTCCCAAAGCTCTGATATTTTGACACACAGAGCTGTGGTTTCTCTGTGGTGACAGTTCTGATTGTGTCCCAAAGCTCTGCCCCATGCAGAGGAGGGGGCAGTACCTGGGCATAACATAATATACAAATATGACACTCGTCTGCATGTCAATTTCGTGCAAAGCTGGGCGATGATTCGTCAAGAGTCACTACTAATTTTGCATGGTTTTCTGTTAATTAGTTATCTAGAACCCACTGTATGCATGTGCATTGCATTTACACGCAGTTTGGACTCAACAGTTCTTCATGCTCATACTAATGCTAAATGCATTGCATTTAGATACTGACCTATTTTTCTACCAGAATGAGAGCTATTTTTCAGAAAAGACAATTCTCTCACAAACTGAGCATGAAGAACTGTTGAGTCCAAACTGTGTGTGACACCAAATTTCTCAACAGCCTATCACTATCAGCAAAAACAAAGCGGGAAAAGAATAAGTGCGCACACCTGAGTTATATGATAATATAATGAAAGATGTCTTTGGTATCATATACCCAAATGGTACACAGCTATTTTTAACAACCAATCAGCACCTGGCTTCACACAGGATTTAATAATGTACAAAAATTTGTCTGAATTCATTGTGTGCACTCTCCTTAGTTTTGAAAACTGCATAATCTTTTGTTTTCCAAATATCGCATGGTTTTCAAGAGCTGCACAGTTATTCCTAGTTCAGTGGTAAACAAAAAACAGTTATTCATGATGAAATGGTAGACCACAAATAAAATAGTTTTGGTCATGGTAACCCAACTGACCCTGTTTGTTTCTGCTGACCGTAAACTTTTGTCTTTAATCATGCACACACAACATTTTTTACAGTAAACAATGAACTGCAAGCTGTCCCATCTTCCCTGCCCTATGAGTATGCAGGGAATCCACTATTGAAGTAATAGAAGCGTTTTCAGCAAAAGAATGTTTGGTTTATGTTCAGTCTGACTTCTTCTATGTATTTTTTTTTAAAGATAAAAGTTCAGGCCAACCTACAAAGCACAATTTATTTGGCCATGTTACCTTAACCACAACTTTTTTCTTTTTTCTTTAACAAAAAGCATCTATTCATAGTTTGGCGGTAAACAAAAAGCATCTATTCATAGTTTGGCGGTAAACAAAAAGCATCTATTCATAGTTTGGCGGTAGAAGAATCTATTCATAGTTTGGCGGTAAATAAAAAGCATCTATTCATAGTTTGGCGGTAAACAAAAAGCAGTAATTCATAGTTTGGTGGTAAACAAAAAGCAGTAATTCATTGTTTGGCGGTAAGTTTGGCGGTAAACAAAAAGCAGTAATTCATAGTTTGGCAGTAAACAAAAAGCATCTATTCATAGTTTGGCAGTAAACAAAAAGCATCTATTCATAGTTTGGCAGTAAACAAAAAGCAGTAATTCATAGTTTGGCAGTAAACAAAAAGCATCTATTCATAGTTTGGCAGTAAACAAAAAGCAGTAATTCATAGTTTAGTGGTCAACTAAAAGAAGAAAAAAATCTCTAGTTGTTTTTCTCCGCAGGCCAGGAATCCACCCGGTCAAAGACTTGATCTTGGTTCTGTCCTTGCTCACCTGCAGACCAAGTTCTTGTGCAGAATGGTGTGTTGTCTATTTGGCAGTGCAGTTCTACAGGCATCTTTGACAGCAGTACCATGTCATCGGCAGACATAAGTAAAAGTGTTTCTGGTGTCCCAGTCATTTGCTGTGCACTTTTTCATTTTGACCCAAAACTCTGCCATATATATATATATATATATATATTATATATATATATATATATATATATATATATATATATGCATTCATGTGTTTCTAGTGTGTTGTATTTGTGTGTGTGTGTGTGTGTGTGTGTGTGTGTGTGTGTGTGTGTGCTGCAATAGTTCTCAGTTGTTTGAGGGTTTTTCTTATTATTATTTTGAACGATTGATTTGATTATGAGCACTTTTACTGATATATTTCAAGTTAGAAACTCAAAATATGTTTTGAAATTATGTTCACATCAGAATGTCCAAATGCAAAGAAAGATAGAATTGGAATATTTAGTTGCCATTGTTTTAGATATTTATTAAATTTAAATCGTGTATAGTTGTATGAAGAAAACAGCAAGCTCCAAGCAATGGAGAATCTATGGAGTGGAATGTTCTTGACCAGAGGTGGATGGTGCTGGAGTTGTCAAATATGTCTTGTCATCATGGGTATTAGGGGTAGCTAATGTTGTTTGGTTGCTGTCAATCAACCACTGCCATTATTTACTAAACCTATATGATGATTTTATTTCTCTGCCTTATCTTTTGGATCTATGAACACCTTAGAAAGCACTTTATTTTATAACACTGAAATAATATTATTATAGCCATCTGGCTGATTCCCTCCTGGTTGTTTTGTCAGGGACTGCGCCAATGACCCAACTTGTGTGCTGTGTATCGACTGCTTTGAGAAGAGTCCACATAAAAAGCATCGGTACCGGGTAAGTGATTTGGTTGATGAGAGTGTGTGTGTGTGTGTGTGTGTGTGTGTGTGTGTGTGTGTGTGTGTGTGTGTGTGTGTGTGTGTGTGTGCAAATGTGTGCATGTGCATGTGTGAGTTTGATGACTTTGATGGCCTTGGAGTTTGCATTGCAGGTGAAGAAGAAAAAATCTCTGTTTCAAGCACACTGAGGTTGCTCCATGATCAGCAGCAAGTAGGATGCTTGTGGAAGCATGAGCTACTTTGTAATGGACCTCGTGCCCTGGTGTATAGGGGGGAAAACTTTAGCTTTGTTCAGTATGCTTTCATATTTACTCCATACAATGGATTATCAGTGCACACGATACCTGATGACATTGTTGATAGATTTTTACTCCGTTATGAATCTAGTAAACATGTACTATTATCCTAGTAAGCTCTGATAACATGGAAGACACCATTAACTTGTGCTTGTCACAGAAGTTCCCAGTATTTCATTTCAAATTCCATTATCCCTTTGCCACAGAATGGCCGCCTGAGAGATGTCACACTGCTGACTTGGAATTGCATTTCTAGAATCATTTCCAAGATGCATCTGATAATTAATAGTAATCAATTCATAAATCTGGTGGAAAAACTATTTGATTTGAAAGAGCTTGTTTGAAAAAGCTGTATCATTGTGGGTGTGAACAAGAGCTGTGTGATTGTAGCCATACTGTCAGCATTGCTGGCCCTGGTGAACTGTCTCCCTGTGGGTTCAGGGCAAGAATTGACCCACTACGCCTCCCTATGCAATGTAAGAGGTGAATAAGTAGGGACATCGTGACTTAATTTGCGTTTACTCTAAACTGTTCCGGTGATTTTTGTGCTTAATGGCCTTATATAGCCTATTAAGGCTGATAGGCCGTAAAACACCATCAATCCAATCCAATCCCCGATGAACTGAAATGAGTGCCTTTGAATACCCAGATGTTGAAGCAGAAGCTGGAGTTGGAATCAGGATGGTGCAGTGCCATGCTTGCATGGGGTCCGGACCTCGTTGCAGATGAGTACATCAGGAGGCGGGGCTACTGCGACTGTGGTGATACGGAGGCTTGGAAAAAGGACCCTTGCTGTGAAACTCACAAGGCACACCCCAGCGCCTCTGACAGCCAGGTAAGGCTGCAAGCAGTGCTCTGCACAAGAGAATTTCCCAGTGCCTTGCTGCCTGTGTGTGTGTATGTGTGCGTGTGTGTGTGTGCCTTCTGTGTGTGTGTGTGTGTGTGTGTGTTCCGTGTGTGTGTGTGTGTGTGTGTGTGTGTGTGTGCCTTCTGTGTGTGTGTGTGCCTTCTGTGTGTGTGTGTGCGCCCTGTGTGTGTGTGTGTGTGCCTTCTGTGTGTGTGTGTGCACCGTGTGTGTGTGTGTGTGTGTATGTGTGTGTGCGTGTGTGCTCCTTGTGTGTGTGTGTGCCTTGTGTGTGTGTGCCTTGTATGTGTGTATGTGTGTGTGCCTTGTGTGTGTGTATGTTTGTGTGCCTTGTGTGTGTATGTGTGTGTGCCTTGTATGTGTGTATGTGTGTGTGCCTTGTGTGTGTGTATGTTTGTGTGCCTTGTGTGTGTGTGTGTGTGTGTGTGTGTGTGTGTGTGTGTGCTTGCGTGCGTGCATGTGTGTGTGTGTGTGCCTTGTGTGTGTGTATGTTTGTGTGCCTTGTGTGTGTATGTTTGTGTGTGTGTGTGTGTGTGTGTGTGTGTGTGTGTGTGTGTGTGTGCGCTTGCGTGCGTGTGTGTGTGTGTGTGTGTGTGTGCTTTTGTGTGTGTGTGTGTGTGTGTGTGTGTGTGTGTGTGCCTTGAGTGTGTGTGTGTGTGTGTGTGTGTGTGTGTGTGTGTGTGTGTGTGTGTGTGTGTGTGTGTGTGCCTTGAGTGTGTGTGTGTGTGTGTGTGTGTGTGTGTGTGTGTGTGTGTGTGTGTGTGTGTGTGTGTGTGTGTGTGCCTTGAGTGTGTGTGCCTCATGTGCACCTTGTGTGTGTGTGTGTGTGTGTGTGTGTTTTGTGTGTGTGTGTGTGTGTGTGTGTGTGTGTGTGTGTGTGTGTGCTTGTGTGTGTGTGTGTGTGTGCTTTTGTGTGTGTGTGTGTGTGCCTCATGTGCACCTTGTATGTGTGTGTGTGTGTGTGTGTGTGTGCGCGTGTGCCTTGTGTGTGTGTGCCTCATGTGCACCTTGTGTGTGTGTGTGTGTGCTTTTGATTGTGTGTGTGTGTGTGTGTGTGCTTTTGTGTGTGTGTGTGTGTGTGTGTGTGTGTATGTGCCTAGTGTGTGTGTGTGTGCACCATATGTGTGTGTGTGTGCACCATATGTGTGTGTGTGCCTCCTGTGTGTGTTTGTGCATGTGTGTGTGTTTGCTGCATGCGCACATGTGTGTGTGTGTGTGTGTGTGCACGCACATATATGTGTGTGTGTGTGTGTGTGTGTGTGTGTGTGTGTGCACATGCCTGCATGGGTGTATCCACATGTAATTGTGTATATATGTGTGTATGCATTTGTGGGTGTGTGTAGGCATAACAATGTAAAATGTTGCCTCTGGATCAGTGAATACCTTCACCCTCCCTGTGGGCTAACTTTTGCATCCTTGAAGCCTTCCCTGCATTCAAGACGACCTACCGTTCGACGACCGGTAGCCGAGCCCCCAATGTGCACTCGTGAGTGACTCGATATGACCGAACGGTAGCCAAGATGGCTTCCGCGATGCCTTCTCATCGTCGCGGATTGCGCTTCTCAACCAAATGAGTAAACCAGCAGCTGCAGACTGCTAGTTCCTTGTGGAAGCTGATGAAATACATTAAGCTGTAGCTGTGCATGAATGCTCGACATCGCTCGAATAGAAATTTATGTCAAAACGACAGTGCTGACGGTGTAAGCAAGAATATTTCGATGCTCACTTCAAGGGAGGTTACACAACAAACTAAGGGCTAATGTAAGATATAAGAGTTGCTTCCCTTGAAATTGTTTTGCCATCTGTCGTGGAAATGTTTGCTCACATCTTGCCCAGTAATTATTTCAGAGCAGTTATTCTTTAAAAAAAAAGTACAATATCAGCCTAACTTCTTGTAACGTCTCACATAGGCTGAGTAATAATTACAGGTTGAAATGCGTGCCACAGCGCATATTTGTGATGGCGACTTTCTTCCTTTCCCCGAAGGCAGCCATTTTGTTATACAGGCACAACAGCGTTCCGGCGCGGTATCTAGCGGTCGATACCGGTAGCCGTACCAAGTCGTTCAAGAGTCGAACGGTATCAACTGGTCGATACCGGTAGGCCTCTTGAACGCACGGCTTGTTTTTGTGTGACTAACCTCATGGCATCTCTTGCATCTGTTTCTCTATCCCTCTGTCTGTCTCTGTCTCTGTCACAGTCTGCCTCTCTTTGTCTTTATCTGTGTCTGTCTCTTGTCTCCATCTGCCTCTGCCTTTCTGTCTCTGTTTCCATCTCTGTCGCTGCCTCTCATACTTTCTCTCTTCTTCTTCCATCCATCCATCTGTCCCTCCATCTGCCCATCTAACTGTCTGTTTCTCTGTCTCCAGAAATTTGTGTTGACCTGTGTTGATATAGCTGCTATGTCTCCAGAACCCTATATTGATGTAGTTTGGGGGTGACTGTCCTCTGTGTCCCCATAAGCCCAGGTAGACCTAGCATGATGTCACTGCTGTCTTGATGTCCTAGAATCCCATCGACCTTCTGCCTGTGGAGCTGACAGACCGGGCAAGCATGCTGTTCCTGGCCACCTTCCAGTACTGCGTGGACCTGCTGACCTGGGATCAGTGTGAGGAATTGCCTGAAGGCCTGACCCTTGATTCCCGCCCACCACGACCTCTACAACTGCATGCTCTTCAATGATGAGGTCCACACTTATGCCCAGGTAAAGACTGCTCTCACCTGATTTGTGTGGTAGACCTGCAGCACTGTCTGGTTTGCAAGTTGAACCCCTACACTTGTGAAATCAGCACAGGAAGCTCATTTACAGAGAGAGAATGTAAGCTTGCCAATGATCATGATCTTTCTCATGCATGTTCTTCTGCAATGTCCTCCAGGAGCAAAGCAGTTTCTCATCAAGAAACGATGGGGTGTTTAAAAGTGCTGTTGTTTGGTGTAGCTAAGGAGCATTGTGAATGGAGAGATTGTAGTTTCGATGTTGCCCTAGACAGATCTGTGGTTCAAGCCAGGCTGATCTACACTGGGCACCCCAGCATGTTGCTGTAATCTGGCAGGACAACGGCCACCCATGGGCCTGTAGCAGGAGACACTGGCCCTGGCAGTTGCAACCTACTAAGACAGGTAGTCCAGGAGTGCGTTTCTTAGGCAAGAAATCTTGAGAGAATCTCGAGGGCTAGGCGTTGCCTTCAGCTTCTCATTCACAAGGAGGCACTCGCTGTGAAGGAGGATGGCTGAGAGCTCTGGCAGTACCTCACTGCAGAGGCCCGGATGAACC
>JAWQFJ010014473.1:10000-20000 GCA_034096865.1 Theodoxus fluviatilis | reverse complement strand
CCGCTCACACCGGAGAGCTGGCCAAGTCCGGGTGTGAGGCAGGGAGGTTCTCAGAGAGCGGACGAACTCTAAAGATCGGAGGAAGATCGCTGCGGACCTGACTTTTGGCTTGAATCACTGGGAGGAACCGAAGTGATAACGAACCGTCACTCTCACAAGTGAGAGTGCTGACTCCCGTCGAGAGTCATCTGCCTGAGACCAGAGAGATCAGGTTGTCTGTTTTGAAAGTCAGGCCTGTCGAAGAGCTATTTGATGAGGGCTCGAACGGGGTGTTTTCTGAGGTGATTTCAATATGGCCCTCGGGCAGGGCCATCGGACCGACCGCTTCCATCTCGAGACGGTTGGTGTACCGGGCCTGAGGGCTCGCTGACCACGGGCCTCGGGCAGTCTGTGAGCCAGCATGAGCTCCCTATTCCGTCCTGGAAGCATCTGTGACAATTTCCAGGGACGGAGGGGGCGGAAAGATAGGCACTCCTTACTGAAGGCGTCTAGGCTGAGGTCAGAGGTCCGTATCCTGTGGAAACCAGTACCCCAGTGGCAGCTACGAATCCCAGGGATGGTACTCTTGTGACGAACTGGAAGCCACTACGCGTTGCAATGGTCGCTTGAGAAGTCGACTCTGCAGGAAGACCGTAGAAAAGGACCCCATCTGTCCCAGCAGAGCCGCAAATTATGTCGCAGAGGTCGCCTTCTCTGCACCGAGGCGTGAGATGAAATTCGAGAGTTTGTTCAGACGCGCCTGCTTGGGAGACACCAGCTGCTTCTGCATGGCGAAATTCACGCTCAGGTACACAAAAGATATGGCCAGTGAAAATGCCGATTTCTGGAGGTTCACCTGGAAGCCCATGTGCCTCGCTATCCCTCGTGACTGTCTCCTTGTGGTGAGAGGAAGTCCCCTCGTCGAGATTCGCGTAAATCCCGATTCCATTCTGACAAATGTGAAGCCAGAAGTCTGACAACTGTCGTAAAAATTCCAAGGGAACAGAGAGAGGCCGAAGGGGAGAATTCACAATTGAACAAATTGCCCCACACACTTTAATCGCATCCACTTTATGTCGTGATGTTGGAAAGGAATAATATGAAAGTAGGGCGTCCGTACGGTCTATGAAGGTGACCCAGTCTCCTGGACGAATATCTTGTCGAAAGGAAGCGCATCCGCCTGAGGAACAAACCGAGAAAGAACAGATCGAGGACTGGGCGCAGGCCCCCTGATGCACTGGGTACCACGAACAGGCGACTATGCATGTAGAAACCTGCGGATTCAGCGGAAACATCCTATGTAGCCTCTTTCGACAAGAGAACATAAACCTCCTATTCTAGAGCCGTTTTGTCCTGAGCATCGAAAGATGTCTGAACCGTGGGAATAAGCGGCTGAGAGGGAGTCTTGCGGGTTCTCACTAGGCGGTACTCCGTCCCTATCACACTATTTATCCAGCTTCTGGCCTGTATAGAAGATACCCGCACAAATGATGTGGGTGGGTGGGTGGCAGACAGTAGGGGTGAGGGGAGGGGAAGTCAAAGCCAGGCCACCGTTCTCGAAGAGAACGTTAGAGCACAACGTTAGAGCGCGGCAAATGCACAGCCTGTAGCGTTCACAAAACGCGACCGTGCAAAAAAGGCGTCGGAAGTCATCAGAGAGTTACCTCCCTTCGCTATTGCGCGCGTTTTTGTGCGAAATCTCTCACCAAAACGACGGATTTGCTGCTGTATGAGTGTTTGTTTTTGGCAGATGGTTTTTAAAATTAATTCTGCAAAATACGCTTATACGTAGCATGCAAACAATTCGCCCGTGCAAAAGAGACGACGAAAGTCACCCCCTTGTTGCCTATTAATTGCCAAAATAATAGACTCCGCTGATCGCACGTGTCTTTGTGGGAAATCCCTGTACCATGGTGTGCAACTGTGATATACAGAATGCATAAAAACAATTCACATGCAAAAATAGCTCGTACAGCAGCAAATCCGTCGCTTGTCGGGAGAGATTTCCCGCCAAAACACGTGCGATAGCAGAGTCTATAAAGATAGCAAAAAGGTAGGTGACTCTCTGAAGACTTCCGACGCCTTTATTGCACGGTCGCGTTTTTTGCATGTTACACAGCCGCCATTCGAATTACGCCAAGGGAAGAATGAGGTAACACTCATGCGCGGCGGGGCATATCCGGAAGGGACGGTACTCTGGGTAAACAGGACGACATTTTTTCTCTTGAGTGGTGAACGCATATCGTCGAACGGCCAGAGAGCCGAGATAAAGCACGTATTTGGGGTACGGTAAGATGAGAAACTGATTATATGTTTATGTATGTTGTTGATATTTTAAATGCCGCTAACATTGTGCGGCATTGTCTCCAAAGCCGGGGAAAAGCTGTCATATTGTGTTAAAGAAAAATCAGTAAGAAACTTAAATACATGAGTACAAATGCTGATCTATTTGATGGTGGCTATATTTTACACGATTTCGTTTCCAGGCACTCTTATCTACAGAGGCGGTTTTTCATGAACCAACTTTATGATTCCTGCGCGGAAGACAAGGGGTGGATTTGTGTCTCTGACGCATTCCGGTCGGCTTCGTGTGCCTGGGAAATAAGGGGCAGTCATCCTCCCGTCTTTGTCTACTCTCCCCTGACAACAAACACTAGGTATTCCCAAAGTAAGTTGACTGTCATAATCATGGCGCAGTGCTGAAAGGCCTTTCTGAAATTTCAAATGTCTACAAATGTTCACTGCTACTTTGAAGACAAGCCACCCCATGTAACGTTGTCTGAAGTAAAGTTATTGCTGCCTTGAGGTTTTCTGTAGAAACAGCTGTAATATGAAACTTGTCATATTTTGTCGTCGACCACAGCGAAAAGACAGCACCCATCTTTGAAATATTGTTGTCTGTAACTGCCTGGAAAACACCCAACAACAACAACAAAACTTTAAGTACATTTGAGACCCGTCCCCACAAAGTGTGTCTTAGCTCTACATTTGACGATTTAAGCTCTCGACTGATTCTGAAAGTGCTTTGAAAGTTTTCCTCGAATGCATTTCCTTTCGCAGAGAGAGAAATGGTCAAAAATACGCATTTTCGGAGCTTTTCTTCATCAGTGCTTAAATGGACAGGTGGTTAAAAAAAACAACACTTTTCACGTGCTTGATGATGGCATTTGGAGATTATCTTGCAGCAACATAGTGATGGACGCTTTGTGGAGCAGGCGGATTGATATTCTCGACATGGACAACTTTCCCTCCCTCGATCTATTTCGGGCTGTAGCTCAAGCTAATCAGAATTGAGTGATGACATTCGTAGTGAAAGGTCACGTTGATTCTACAACAAGGTGCTGATTTATTCACAGTCTATCTGCACAAATTATGTTGTCGGGGATATTTTGGTGTAATTAAACGATGTTAACAGAAATATTAATGACCCTACACATGTTTTCGAAAAAAGCAACTTTTTGCTGTAATATGGGTATAAGATTACGTACGCGAGCATCCGTGTATGTAGTATGTAACTGAAATAAATATAGTAAATTGCAAACAAACAATAATATTTCTGTCAAATCAGACTATCTATCCATCATCCCAAATCTGTCCATCTATCCATCAACCCAAATCTGCCCATCTATTCATCAACCCAAATCTGCCCATCTATCCATCAACCCAAATCTGCCCATATATCCATCAACCCAAATCTGCCCATGTATCCATCAACCCAAATCTGCCCATCTATTCATCAACCCAAATCTGCCCATATATCCATCAACCCAAATCTGCCCATGTATCCATCAACCCAAATCTGCCCATCTATCCATCAACCCAAATCTGCCCATCTATCCATCAACCCAAATCTGCCCATATATCCATCAACCCAACTATCTTTTCATCTATCGATCCATTCTTCCATCATTCATTAACCCGGCCGCACGGCCGCCCATCTACCACTTACGCATACATGCATCCATCCAATCGACCATTCGTCCATTTCGTTTGACAGTAACATGTAGATAATATTGAAATTTACTTTTTTCAAATTTCTGATGGACTGGGGTGCCTTCCAAGACAGTCACAAAGTTCCCGTGTCTTTAATGCGTTAGCATGATGCCACACACACGAGCAGAAACAAGACCGGTCTCATAAGAACTTTGGCACTTACATTTTGAACATCCTGCCATACTGGGGAGTGTGATGCAAGTGGGGGCGATATGAGGTGGTGATTGTACTGCAAGTGGTTTTTTTAGTCGTGTTGGCATACATCGCTTTGTGTTTTCTATGTCACGGGACACTTGAAACCACGACAGCCACCATTATAGTTGCTTTTGATCGGATTCCGGTCACGACTGTGAAAGCTCGCCGTCATAAAATGAGTGTGGCACATTCGAAGTTGAAAAACCTGCCCCTAATAAGTGTTTCTGTAAAAGGGTAGGAAAAAGATGATGGTCATTTGTTTCAGCTTATCGTCGCCACGTTTCATCGTCTTCTCGTGTCCCAGTAATGTTGTAGTGAGTGTGTGATGTTCTTGTCTTTTCCATGCAGATGTCTCCTACGCTGACGTGATGGCGGTATACGTGAAACTGTCCAGCCAGCCATGAGAAAAGGGTTTGAGGCAGCACATGGAAAACACAATTACTTAAGGGCCCCCCCCCCCCCCCCCCCCCCCCCCCTCCTAACTCCCGCTACCTCTTGAAACGCATTTTTCTATAAGCTCAAGCGGTCTTGCTGTAGTGCATTCCTTCGAGTTTGTATAGAACACACCATAATTATGTCTTCCTATGTACTACTGTTCTTTTAGTGATAGTAGTTGTTTGTGTCGAGTGAAGTCATTCCTGATGATGTGCCACTTGGAGAAGTTGCAGAGCAAAGTCACAGCACCATGGCAATAGGACTAACAAGTCAATGAGCACATGCATGTCTGGTTCCTAACACTATGATAATGAATAAACTTACTTCCAGAAACATAAACTTGCGTTTTTGAATGTCATTACAATGCTCTGGAATATTTGTTCTCTTTTACGACGTTAGAATGGCACTTCAAAGTAGAATTCGGACTCTAAAAACCGTTGTAAAGATGAGATTACAGAATTTATCATCGTTTTCACGTGTTCGCAGTATGCAGTGCGATATCTCACTTGATGACGAAGTATCTGTCGCAAACTGCAACCCTCTGTGGAGAAGGAGCTTCATTAGCAGCAAACAGCAAAGTATGGACACCGCCACAATGGTATTTCACTTCCCTTGCAGCCAAGAAAGGTTTCAGGGACCTGAATATCTCTGTCCCGCTCCATTCTAGACTTGTAGAGCTGGTGCGGAACCCTCCGGAAGGCGCACATACTCCATGTGTGTGTGTGTGTGTGTGTGTGTGTGTGTGCGTGCGTGTGCGTGTGTGTGTGTGTGTGTGTGTGTGTGTGTGTGCGTGCGTGCGTGGGTGTTCTTATCTGCGTCTGTATAAGTGTGCCTACCTACCTGCCACTATGTGTGCGTGAGCCTGCCTGCTTGTCTGCCTGTGTGTGTGTGTGTGTGTGTGTGTGTGTGTGTGTGTGTGTGTGTGTGTGTGTGTGTGTGTGTGTCAGAGTGGCTGAGTTGGAAGATTGTGAGAGACAACTTTGGCGCGTTCCTCCGCAGTCTTGTTGCATGCTCCCCAGGGAGTTGAGCTGTGTTGGAGTGACACAAAGAGGTAGCCCGATGACCAAGGAGTAAATGTATGCGGTTTGAGCATCCATCAATGGGTGAAAACGTCGCAATATAAAAAAAGAGCACATTTACCTTTGTAATGTACACCAGCATGCATAAACGGGTGTGTGTATGTACAATAATAGGAAATATATTAAGTATTTTGAAATAACTCGGGCAGATCAGAACTGCCAACATGTAAGGGAACAAGATCATTTAATTGGAAACTACTCATCTGCAGACGCAAAATCGTGAATTTCATTCTCCAGTCGCAAAAGTATGACTACGGCAAGATAACTCGATTTAGGTTTGTATGCAATATTTTTTTATTCATCGAAGGCCTGTCGTATCATTATTTTCAAAACTATGGTGAACGTGTCAATTTGGATAAAGTAAATGTCATTTAAATCACATTTCCTCGCTTAAAATACCCATACTGATTAAGTGTCCGTCACCAGACTTGCCACAGAAACATGATAGTGCCAAGGGAACGATTTGCATTGACCAGTACGATTTTGAAGCAGCGATGACTCGGTCTAAGAAATTTATTTTTCGTTACCTCTTTTGCAATCCTGAAACGGAGAATATTTTTTACAATGGCCACAGAGAAAATAACGCCTTGCCTGTAGCGCTGTTTGGCGGTTTGCAGAAAGTACCCAGATGCATCTAAATAGAGTAGAGGCAATGGTCTTGACGAATCACATTTGGAGCAGGCAGCCTTTGTGTACTACCCAAACGTCATCTGCTGTATTCTCTAGGCAAGACGCCACTCCAACCCTGGCGTCGTGATGTCATGCCAAGTGCAAAGCTTACAACTGCATCGAGACTGAAGACAAAACCGTGTGTGAGCTGCTGCGGTACCCCGTCCACGCGAGCGTTCTCCTTCACACTCCGCTTTCATCGCTTCTCTAGCTAGCGTCATTTCGTTTTAAAACCGAGGCCTTACGTGGAGGCTGACGTTAGCATTATTGACACTGAACAAACACAAATTGCGTTTAACTCACTGGCAACGTAACCCGACAATGGCAGCGTATCTTCAGAATCATAGGTTTTTCAAGCATTTTCAAAAATATTACAAAAATAGAAAGCCATGAAATAATGACAAAAGCTATATATCAAATAAAATATATTTATTCACTTAATTCAAACAAATCATGATCAAAATGTTTCAATGTACATGATTTGAGTTATATCTACCGAAATAATGCATGTAATCAGCCAAAAAAGAAAAAGTTCAAAAGTCGTCAGTCAAGTTGCAAGAATTGAAAAATGCTGGAATGGTGCCTTCAAAAAAAGAAATCTGAAATGCAAAAACAATGCCAATATATTTACATATATTCTGATAGCATTTCAGTATAAAAAAGGCAACTAGAAAGGAAAAATCACTATATACATTGATAGATTTTCAAGGAAAAGTAGTTTTGAGCAACAAGACCTTTAGTTCACTATCAACAGGCAACACGTCGAGTCGGTGCTTCGATCAAGCGCTGGTCATCGCTGTCTGACCTAGCTGATGGTCAGCAATATCTTGTTCTTCATCCGTCTCTTCAAAATCACTGTCTGATAGGAGGTTCATAACAGCTTCTTCATCGTCAGATTCTTCCTCTAACTCTAGCTCAAGCACCTCTGATACGCGTTTGTCAGCCATTTTCGCAAAACGTACGGTGTACGCATAAACATTCACTGATTCAAACCTCTGCCTCTAAAGAAATCATAAAGAAAGGTAACTCACAACGCAGAAGTGGTTCCTACAACATTCTAAACTGGAGTTGCTTCCCTTAGACCATTGGCGAGAATACAGGAATTTTCTGTTGACAACGCCCCTATGTGGGCGTTATGTTTCTGGTAGTGACGCGTCCAACGCCCCTATGCGGGCGTTACGTTGCCTTAATAGGCAATTCATTTATTGGTCTTTTCTTTTGACGACACTGAATGAATGCAAGCTGTGCCCGTTTGGGAACAATCCAGGTATAGTCGCCGTTTACAGGTAGCAGTGAATGATGATGTCTAGTTAAGCACAAGTTATCCCTCCAGGTTTACTGGAGGTCCTACAGACTTTATCCCTCCAGGTTTACTGGAGGTCCTACAGACTTTATCTGTCTGTGTGTCTGTCCGTCTGTCCCGACTCCACGGCTTATATCTCAAAAACTACTGGACGGATTTCCTTGAGAGTTTGCACACTAACTGGAAGTTAGGTCCGATTGAATGTATGAAATTTTCAGAATCGAGGCTTGGAGAGAAAGTGGTTTTTTAAGGTCGTACACTCCAGAGCGCCTCCCCAAATACGTGATTCATGGAATGGCGAAATTCTAACATGTGTGACGTCATTAATAACGTTACGTCATTTGCAAGTAGAGTTTCGATCCTATATGCCAGGAGAAGAATTTCGAAACACCTGGGGAGGTAGGCAATTTGATGGAATGGCGAAATTCCCACATGTGCGACGTCATCAATAACGTGACGTCATTTGCGAGGACAGTTTTTAGGAGAATGAATTTAATAAGAAACAAACACACGACAAACACCAAAATCAAGTCTTTCGGGCACACGCCCTTCTTCAGTGAACGTTACAGACAAACATAAATGATGCAACACGTGACGTAAAAAAACTTTAGAATGACATGACGTAGGCACTCAAAACTCTCCCTCTCTCTCTCTCTCTCTCTCTCTCTCTCTCTCTCTCTCTCTCTCTCTCTCTCTCTCTCTCTCTCTCTCTCTCTATTTATCTCTATATCTTTAACTTTCTCTCTAGAACTCTCTCTCTCTCTCTCTCCCTCTCTCTCTCTATCTCTCTCTCAACCTCTCTCTCTCCCTCTCTTTCTCTATCTCTCTATCTCTCTCTCTCTATATCTCTCTATCTCCCTTCAACTTTCTCTCTATCTCTAACTCTCTCTCTAACTCTCTCTCTAAGTGTTCATAATTCCATCCATCTATCTCTCTCAGTCTAACACATTCAGTGCTTCAGGGTAGTTGGTGCGCAACTTGAAGCGCCAGAACTTCTCTCTCCGCTTTCGAATGTTAGCATCGTCCACATGTATCTTCTCGATAATGGTCACTCTCATGTGGGATAGGCAATGCCCAGGGGACCTGAAGTGCTTAGCCACTAGGGTGTCTAAGTCATTGCGGATGGCGTGCGTGTGTCCGTAAAACCTTCTACGGATTGTCTGGCCAGTCTCACCCACATACTGCCTGTCTTGACACTTCTCACAGTCAATGAGATAGATGACGTTGGTTGACGTGCACGACAAGCAGTCTCTGATGTGGAAAGACTGGCCAGTGATGGCGTTGCGGAAGGTGGTAGTGTCCTGCAGGTAATTCTTGCACAGTACACATTTGGGGCATGGGTGACACCCGATGTTGGCCTCCTGAGCCAAAGTACGGGGGATACTGGTTGACGTGCACGACAAGCAGTCTCTGATGTGGAATGAATTTAGATAGATAGATATGTCCTCAGATGTCTTAGGCCGCGAGGCCTTTATCTGATCTTTTGATCAGTACTTATGGCTACTCTCACTTTTTACTACCCTAGTTCTAAAAAATCTTAAAAGATCGTGCCTATTCTCTATACTTTTCTTCCGGTGGCTTATGAGTGGCAGAGAGTGGTATACGTGGCAACAGCGGGTGGCCAACATCATCACAGTACATGTAGTCTTTGAACATCGTGTCAATTTTGTTTTTGAAGCTGTTTAATGACGAACACTGAATTTGAGAACACTGGTAAAGGAGAAAGAATTATTTTTTACGATGCGGGTCGTTATCCTGGGCCCTTTGAATCTAGTCGTTTCGTACCCTTTAGGGTTATGGTTAGAGTTAGAGTTAGGGTTAGGGTTAGAGTTAGGGTTAGGGTTAGGGTTAGGGTTAGGGTTAGGGTTAGGGTTAGGGTTAGGGTAGAAAAGGTACGAATCGACTAAATGAGGTACACAACGACTATGGTAGGAAACGTCCTGTATTCTATTTTTTATCCCTCCAGGTTTATTGAAGGCCCTTACAGCTTTATTGGGGGCTTTTTAATGCCAAAACCTGGAGGTTCAGCGCCAGCGGTTTTTATTTCTTGCAGTGTGCGTGCTCACAGGGACCATTGATTCTACTGATATCTAAGGACAACATTAGCATTGCAGTGATACGCGCGCATATTGTAGTACTAAGTTGCACGAGACAAGATCCAATTTTTGGTCTTTGTATCAAAACAAAGGAAGTTGTAAAAACGTAGACAGGTACAAAGAGTACAAGACGGTGTAAAAATGCTCAAACTTTCCACTGGAAGATGTTCATCATGCAAGACAGACAAAAACACGTACAGCTGGACGGATTAAAGAGCGTGTCTTTTCCAGGCAACACTTCATCTGGAAAA
>JAWQFJ010014473.1:0-7500 GCA_034096865.1 Theodoxus fluviatilis | reverse complement strand
ATCCCCTTTCATCTCTGCCTTGCATGAAAGACTGCATGGTTATGTTCTGCAGCCATTCCTTTCCGGTTGCTACATCGTCTTTCTGGTCGAAGAACATCACGAATATTCTCCTAGAGAAACAACGCGTGCTCATTTTCACTGACAAAATGGTATCACGCACAATCCGTCATCAAATAAGCGGCTCGTTAATGGGAAAAGTTCATGAGGAAATTAACTCACTGAAAAATGGTCTGGGTTATTTAAACAATCTCGAAATATAATATTTGTTCTGGATCGTGGCTGTTTCTCCCACAAGTGTGTAGAGAGCGTCTGAGATAATATCAAACATTTTATATCAGATGACCTGCAAAGAAGAAAGGAGGAAAATAACGGTTGGATAATGAGATAAATGGACAAAAAGAAAAATGATGGATAGATGAATAGACGGGAAAAGGGAAGTACATGTATACATACATTACCATATTTCGCCATGGTCAGCAGGAACATTAAGCATGGAAGATCTATATTTTTTTTAATAAAAAGGAAATATGTAGAAATTGAATATGTAGGATGTAATTTTTCATCTTTCCAGAAATATATGTTGAACACCGGTAGATTATGTAAACAAATATGGCGCCTTGAAAGCGAATGATGAGGTCACAAAACAAATCAATTCATCGAAATTTACCAAACTGACAAGCGTAGGTAAGATTTTGATGTCCAAGTTAAAGAACTGTTGCGTGTAGGTGGTCTGCTACTTGAGGTCCGTCCCAGCTTGCGCCAGGAAAGTAGAAGCAGGACTTCGGCGTGAGTTTTCTTACAGGATCTTTATTCCCGGACTGGTCAGCGCTTACAGCAATCACTCGTGCACCCACAGCGGTCACTCGTGCTGCTCAGGCTGCGCCTCACTAGGGCTCCGACAGCCTCCCAAGCGCTCTCAGCTTCCAGTAACCTTGCCCTATCATGTACATACGTTTATATAGTGCCGTAGTTGGGTTCGGGAACATTCTCAGCGACTTCTGCATTGCCACGCCGGCATACTGAAGGGGCCGACGAGGACCAATCAGTGGTCAGTTGGTTACTGCGTAGGGGGATGAGAATTGTCCAGTCCCCTCCCCCCCCCCCCCCCCCAGCATTCCGCTGACTCATTCTGACCTCCTGACCCTCTGCGCGCTGACAAGGCAGAAATCGCCTCCACCCCCTCTCACAGACAAAGGAGGGAAAGTTCCCGAACCTTCCGCAGGCATTTCACATTACATTCGCAACACAGCTCCCCTCTCTCGAGACCGAAAGGACCTCGTCGGTCTTCGCACATCACCCAAACTCAATAATTACAGCATGAATGAATGTGAACAAGGGGAAAGCAATCGTCAGTGCAATGTCTGAAAACAAGTCCCATCACTCAAGTGCTGTAGAATGCGGTACACTCTCTTGTGAATCCTGCCCCTGTAAGAGCCCGTCCATGGCCTGGCCAACTTGGTGGTGTGTCCTTTCCTCACCCGTGGGTTAAAATACCAGACAGCTGTGCCCCCAGCAAAGGTCTGGTCGTCTGCCTTGCGGTTGTACCAAGCCTTCATTCGGTCTGCGCTCTGCTGCAGGTGGGTCCTTGCGGACTCTTGCACAGCCTGCAACGTATCCTGAAATTTCTCCACACACTGGGGCACGTCGGTGGGGAGTATCCGCAGCTTGTTTCGGCGCCTCCGCTGTACTGCTGGTCTTTGTCTGCGGCTTTTGCTGTAGGGGTCGGGCAGCGGTCATGCGGACCCCCTCCCGGGCCGGTACAAAACCAGGCGCCTCTGCTCGGAGTGGCTGGTAGTGGTACACCTGGTGATCGCCCGAGATCTGGAAAGGGGTCTGAGGAGGGGGGTTTTGTTCGGAGGTCCCCCTTTCCCCCAGCCTCCTCTGAAGGCTTGCCACAGCGTATTGTAGGCGTGCAACCTCTCCATCAACACGGGAGTCGAGGTTTTCCGTCTGGCCCTCCAGACTTGTCGCTGCTGTTTCCAGGGGCGAGTCGAGGCGGCTAAACTCCCCTTGCTTCTCTGTCTGCATCGCCTCAATCTCCTTATGGAGTTCTGCGGTGTTGCTTTTGAACATAAGGAAAAGCTGCTCCAGGTATGCAGCATCTTCCTTTTTCCTTCGCTCTCTGCGCTCTGTCTTCTCCCGTCGTTTCAGTTCTCTCTTCTGCTTTTCTTCCCGTCGTTGCAGTTCTCTCTGCTCCACTTTTGCTTTTTCTTCGATCTCCTTCTGTTCGCGGTGTCGTTTTTCCTCCTCCTGGGCTTCTCTCTGCTGTCTCTGTTGGTCGAGCAGGAGTTTCATCATCATTGCGATGTCTTCTGTTGGTTGCTCGGTCGCCTCAGCGTGTGCGTCGGCTCGAGTCACGCGTTTCTCGCCCTTTATATCCGTTGTTAACTGTCGCTGCTTCGACTTTTCCCCGTCTAGGGAACCAATGTTGCGTGTATGTGGTCTGCTACTTGAGGTCCGTCCCAGCTTGCGCCAGGAAAGCAGAAGCAGGACTTCGGCGTGAGTTTTCTTACAGGATCTTTATTCCCGGACTGGTCAGCGCTTACAGCAATCACTCGTGCACCCACAGCGGTCACTCGTGCTGCTCAGGCTGCGACTCAATAAGGCTCCGACAGCCTCCAAGCGCTCTCAGCTTCCACTTCCAATAACCTTGTCATATCATGTACATACGTTAATATAGTGCCGTGCTTGGGCTCGGGAACATTCTCAGAGACTTCTGCATTGCCACGTCGGCATACTGAAGGGGACGCCTGCCCTCCCTGGCCGACGAGGACCAATCAGTGGTCAGTTGGTTATTGCGTAGGGGGATGAGAATTTTCCAGTTCCCTTCCCCCCCAGCATTCCGCTGACTCTCAGCATACATTTTGAGTTGCGGTAAGATGTGCACACAAAAAATACATCCCCCCAAAAAAGGTTTAATTAGCACTAAGAGAACAGTAGTACATAAGAAGACATATGGTGTGTTCTATACAAACTCGAAGGAATGCACTACAGCAAGACCGCTTGAGCTTATAGAAAAAGACGTTTCAAGAGGTAGCGGGGGTTAGGAGGGGTAGGGGACCCTTACGAAATTTTGTTTTCCATGTGGTGCCTCAAACCCTTTTCTCATGGCTGGCTGGACAGTTTCACGTATACCGCCATCACGTCAGCGTAGGAGACATCTGAATGGAAAAGACAAGAACATCACACACTCACTACAACATTACTGGGACACGAGAAGACGATGAAGCGTGGCGACGAGAAGCTGAAACAAATGACCATCATCTTTTTCTTAGCCTTTTACAGAAACACTTATTAGGAGCAGGTTTTTCAACTTCGAATGTGCCACACTCATTTTATGACGGCGAGCTTTCGCAGTCGTGACCGGAATCCGATCAAAAGCAACTATAATGGTGGCTGTCGTGGTTTCAAGTGTCCAGTGACATAGAAAACACAAAGCGATGTATGCCAACACGACTAAAAAAACCCACTTGCAGTACAATCACCACCTCATATCGCCCCCACTTGCATCACACTCCCCAGTATGGCAGGAAGTTTCAAAATGTTAGTGCCAAAGTTCTTATGAGGCCGGTCTTGTTTCTGCTCGTGTGTGTGGCATCATGCTAACGCATTAAAGACACGAGAACTTTGTGACTGTCCTGGAAGGCAACCCAGTCCAGCAGGAAATTGAAAAAAAGTAAATTTCAATATTATCTACATGTTACTGTCAAACGAAATGGACGAATGGTCGATTGGATGGATGCATGCATGCGTAAGTGGGTAGAAGGGTGGCCGTGCGGTCGGATTAATGAATGATGAAAGAATGGATCGATAGATGAAAAGATAATTGGGTTGATGGATAGATGGGCAGATTTGGGTTGATGGATAGATGGGCAGATTTGGGTTGATGGATAGATGGGCAGATTTGGGTTGATGGATACATGGGCAGATTTGGGTTGATGGATAGATAGTCAGATTTGGGTTGATGGATAGATGGGCAGATTTGGGTTGATGGATAGATGGGCAGATTTGGGTTGATGGATAGATGGACAGATTTGGGTTGATGGATATATGGGCAGCTTTGGGTTGATGGATAGATAGGCAGATTTGGGTTGATGGATATATGGGCAGATTTGGGTTGATGGATATATGGGCAGATTTGGGTTGATGGATACATGGGCAGATTTGGGTTGATGGATAGATGGGCAGATTTGGGTTGATGGATAGATGGGCAGATTTGGGTTGATGGATAGATTGTCTGATTTGACAAATATTATTGTTTGTTTGCAGTTTTCTATATTTATCTCAGTTACATACTAGAGTCACGGGTGCTCGCGTACGTAATCTTATACCCATATTACAGCAAATAGTTGCTTTTTTCGAAAACATGTGTAGGGTCATTAATATTTCTGTTAACATCGTTTAATTACACCAAAATATCCCCGACAACATAATTTGTGCAGATAGACTGTGAATAAATCAGCACCTTGTTGTAGAATCAACGTGACCTTTCACTACGAATGTCATCACTCAATTCTGATTAGCTTGAGCTACAGCCCGAAATAGATCGAGGGAGGAAAAGTTGTTCATGTCGAGAATATCAATCCGCCTGCTCCACAAAGCGTCCATCACTATGTTGCTGCAAGATAATCTCCAAATGTCATCATCAAGCACGTGAAAAGTGTTGTTTTTTTAACCACCTGTCCATTTAAGCACTGATGAAGAAAAGCTCCGAAAATGCGTATTTTTGACCATTTCTCTCTCTGCGAAAGGAAATGCATTCGAGGAAAACTTTCAAAGCACTTTCAGAATCAGTCGAGAGCTTAAATCGTCAAATGTAGAGCTAAGACACACTTTGTGGGGACGGGTCTCAAATGTACTTAAAGTTTTGTTGTTGTTGTTGGGTGTTTTCCAGGCAGTTACAGACAACAATATTTCAAAGATGGGTGCTGTCTTTTCGCTGTGGTCGACGACAAAATATGACAAGTTTTCATATTACAGCTGTTTCTACAGAAAAACTCAAGGCAGCAATAACTTTACTTCAGACAACGTTACATGGGGTGGCTTGTCTTCAAAAGTAGCAGTGAACATTTGTAGACATTTTAAATTTCAGGAAGGCCTTTCAGCACTGCGCCATGATTATGACAGTCAACTTACTTTGGGAATACCTAGTGCTTGTTGTCAGGGGAGAGTAGACAAAGACGGGAGGATGACTGCCCCATACTTCCCAGGCACACGAACCCGACAGGAATGCGTCAGAAACACAAATCCACCCCTTGTCTTCCGCGCAGGAATCATAAAGTTGGTTCATGAAAAACCGCCTCTGTAGATAAGAGTGCCTGGAAACGAAATCGTGTAAAATATAGCCACCATCAAATAGATCAGCATTTGTACTCATGTATTTAAGTTTCTTACTGATTTTTCTTTAACACAATATGACAGCTTTTCCCCGGCTTTGGAGACAATGCCGCACAATGTTAGCGGCATTTAAAATATCAACAACATACATAAACATATAATCAGTTTCTCATCTTACCGTACCCCAAATACGTGCTTTATCTCGGCTCTCTGGCCGTTCGACGATATGCGTTCACCACTCAAGAGAAAAAATGTCGTCCTGTTTACCCAGAGTACCGTCCCTTCCGGATATGCCCCGCCGCGCATGAGTGTTACCTCATTCTTCCCTTGGCGTAATTCGAATGGCGGCTGTGTAACATGCAAAAAACGCGACCGTGCAATAAAGGCGTCGGAAGTCTTCAGAGAGTCACCTCCCTTTCTGCTATCTTTATAGACTCTGCTATCGCACGTGTTTTTGGCGGGAAATCTCTCCTGACAAGCGACGGATTTGCTGCTGTACGAGCTATTTTTGCATGTGAATTGTTTTTATGCATTCTGTATATCCCAGTTGCACACCATGGTACAGGGATTTCCCACAAAGACACCTGCGATCAGCGGAGTCTATTATTTTGGCAATTAATAGGCAACAAGGGGGGTGACTTTCGTCGTCTCTTTTGCACGGGCGAATTGTTTGCATGCTACGTATAAGCGTATTTTGCAGAATTAATTTTAAAAACCATCTGCCAAAAACAAACACTCATACAGCAGCAAATCCGTCGTTTTGGGGAGAGATTTTGCACAAAAACGCGCGCAATAGCGAAGGGAGGTAACTCTCTGATGACTTCCGACGCCTTTTTTGCACGGTCGCGTTTTGTGAACGCTACAGGCTGTGCATTTGCCGCGCTCTAACGTTGTGCTCTAACATTCTCTTCGAGAACGGTGGCCTGGCTTTGACTTCCCCTCCCCTCACCCCTACTGTCTGCCACCCACCCACCCACATCATTTGTGCGGGGTCTCTTCTATACAGGCCAGAAGCTGGATAAATGGTGTGATAGGGACGGAGTACCGCCTAGTGAGAACCCGCAAGACTCCCTCTCAGCCGCTTATTCCCACGGTTCAGACATCTTTCGATGCTCAGGACAAAACGGCTCTAGAATAGGAGGTTTATGTTCTCTTGTCGAAAGAGGCTACATAGGATGTTTCCGCTGAATCCGCAGGTTTCTACATGTATAGTCGCCTGTTCGTGGTACCCAGTGCATCAGGGGGCCTGCGCCCAGTCCTCGATCTGTTCTTTCTCGGTTTGTTCCTCAGGCGGATGCGCTTCCTTTCGACAAGATATTCGTCCAGGAGACTGGGTCACCTTCATAGACCGTACGGACGCCCTACTTTCATATTATTCCTTTCCAACATCACGACATAAAGTGGATGCGATTAAAGTGTGTGGGGCAATTTGTTCAATTGTGAATTCTCCCCTTCGGCCTCTCTCTGTTCCCTTGGAATTTTTACGACAGTTGTCAGACTTCTGGCTTCACATTTGTCAGAATGGAATCGGGATTTACGCGAATCTCGACGAGGGGACTTCCTCTCACCACAAGGAGACAGTCACGAGGGATAGCGAGGCACATGGGCTTCCAGGTGAACCTCCAGAAATCGGCATTTTCACTGGCCATATCTTTTGTGTACCTGAGCGTGAATTTCGCCATGCAGAAGCAGCTGGTGTCTCCCAAGCAGGCGCGTCTGAACAAAGTCTCGAATTTCATCTCATGCCTCTGTGCGGAGAAGGCGGCCTCTGCGACATAATTTGCGGCTCTGCTGGGACAGATGGGGTCCCTTTCTACAGTCTTCCTGCAGAGTCGACTTCTCAAGCGACCTTTGCAACGCGTAGTGGCTTCCAGTTCGTCACAAGAGTACCATCCCTGGGATTCGTAGCTGCCACTGGGGTACTGGTTTCCACAGGATACGGACCTCTGATCAGAGATACTATAGTAATATATAGTGTCTCTGCCTCTGACCTCAGCCTAGACGCCTTCAGTAAGGTGTGCCTATCTTTCCGCCCCCTCCGTCCCTGGAAATTGTCACAGATGCTTCCAGGACGGAATAGGGAGCTCATGCTGGCTCACAGACTGCCCGAGGCCCGTGGTCAGCGAGCCCTCAGGCCCGGTACACCAACCGTCTCGAGATGGA